>CABHPR010000041.1:0-14339 GCA_902168415.1 Peromyscus melanophrys
GCAAGTCTTGCAATAGTAGACAGAGACAGCTGGCAGCTGTCTAATTAGGACAGTCACCTAATGTTCCTTTGTAAAGTTGGGGCATCTGTCTTCAGCTCACATGCCTAGAGTCTCTCAGTCACTTCTCCCTGTGTCTTGTAGAATATCTGGCAGTTTCCTCTGTGAAGCAGGAACCTGAAGGACCATTTTGCCAAGCAAAGTTCAGTGGTCACCTTCCTATGGGTCCTGCATGTCCAGTAGATACATTTTTTTCAAGCAGTCCAGGCAAGAACAGTTTCTTGCCCAAATGGCTATTTTTGCCAAGGTGAATATAAACTCTATATAGAGTGTCTTTGATGCCCATCCTCCTCTCTGAAGTAAATCCAGGAGCAGACATGTCTCACTGTCCAGAAAGTCTAAATTTTAAAAAATATTTTAAATGCCATATCCTATAGGTCTTTGAAGTGTTTGAAGATTACCTGTCTATCTGAAATATATCTATGTATACCTAGAAAACTTAACTAACATTGCTACAAATTTGACTATCATAGAAGACTAATTATTAATCTGTATTTCTTAATTATCCATTATAATCTAAATGAGTTACATAAACATAATACCTCAAACGAGAATAGAAATATATGTATACAGTATAACAAAATTAAGTTTAAACTTGTATCAATAAACTAAAATCCATAGCAATGTAAAACATTTCTAAACAAGTTGTTACTCTTTAAAAGTAGGTTCATTAATCTACCTTTTCATCCTATTATATCTATATCAGTTAGGGTGTTCGGCCATCCAATCACCAGAATAAGTCAGCTCAGGTACTCTCTTGACCATTACCAGTAGTCTATAGTGGAGGTATCTTTGTGGACCTCTCTAGAACTCTGCTTCTTCCTATTCCCATGGGATTATCATTTATCATGGTATGTCTTTCCTTGTTCTCTCACGCTGTTCCTGATCCAGCTGGGATCTCCAGCTCCCCTAAGCTCTCTTTCTCCCGACCCTTGCCCTCTATTAACTCCCCTCACCCCCAGTTTGCTCATGTATATCTCATCCATTTCCCTGTCCCTGGGTGATCCCTATGTCTTTCTTAGTGTTCTCTTTACTAGGTATCCTCCCTGGAGTTGTGGGGTTAGGCATTGAGAACCTTTTGCTCAAGCTTCCCTCAGTGTGACATTCAATCCACTTCTTACTGCCTTCTTGTCAAGATGTAGCCAGTGTCATGTCTACCCACATGCCACCATGCTCCCCTTCATATGATAATGACTGCACCTCTGAAAGTGCAAGTGACCTCCCTCAAGGGCCCTCTCAACTGAATATTTTCTTTATAAGTGTTGTCATGGTTATGGTGTCTCTTCACAGCAATAAAAAACCCTCAGTAAGATAACAACTGACCACTTATAAACTTGAAAGAAACACTTCACTATTAAACAATAACCTCAGGATTCCCAAATAATAGTTCAAGGTACTCATAAAATAAACCAAAAAGCTTCAAAATCTTTAATATGTAAATACCTTTTTAAAATCAGTCTCCTCAGAATATTTCTTTTGAGAATTCAAAGTATCTTTAAAACTTCAAAATCTCTCTAAAGTATGCTTAAATTTGGGATCATGTCAAAAACAAGCTCCATATTTTCTTATTCCAGGTGGAGGAAGTAGAGCACAATTACATTCAAATGAAAGCAAACCCAAAGTTCAACTTTCTCAAAACTTCATTGCTTGTCTTCTGTGAACCACTCATGATCCTCAGTGATCCAAAGGCTGCATTTTGACACCCACTATTAACAATATACACAGCTTGCCCAGTAGGCTCAAGACAGCTCCACTCTACACCTGCTACTGTACTTGGTTGTCAACCCATGGCATCTCCAAATTTCTGCATCTTTGCAACTTGGCTACAACTCAACTTCTCTTCATGACTCTTTCAGTCATTGGACTTCAACTATCACATAGGCTGCCCTTTACAAATTGATAATCTTGGCCTCTCTAGAGGGATACCATCCCTGCCACACATTCTCAATTGTATTCCATGAAACATGTATGCCTTCAAACTCACAAACTCCTTAACTAGGGTTTAAATTTATGTGATGAAAGACCATGGCCAAAAAGGAAGTTGAGGAGGAAAGGGTGTACTGAGCTTATACTTCGGTACTGTAGTCCATCATTGAAGGAAACCAGGACAGGAACTCAAACAGGGCAGGAAACTATTTTCCCCATCATTTGGGGCTGTTTACTGGTTTTCTCCACATGACCGGCTCAACTTGCTCTTGCTCTTTTTCAATAATGTAAATTTTATTGATTCTTCAAGTATTTCACATCATACACCCCAATCCCACTCACCTCCCTGTCCCTCCATATATATCCCATCAGCTCTGTAAAATCATCCCAAAAGGAAGCCCCCAAATTTTTAAAAAATAAAATAAACAAAGAAAATAAGCCATCTCATCTCTCTCCTCTATCTTTCCAATACTTCTTCATTCATCCTTCTGGTACTGGCTGCTGAGGGGAGTCACATAGTATACCCTTTTGTCCAATCAGCCCTACTTGCAAAATGTTTGTTTTGGTGAGCATTCGTCTGCTTCAAAGCCTATGGAATACCATCACTGAATCCTTAACAGACCTCCTAAGGCTGTTGTCTTGAGTCGTGGATATCCTGCAGTTATCTTTCTGCTGGACCAGCCCCTTCATGCTCTCCAGCAGATCATAGATGGGGTAAATGTTAGTGAGGACCAACCCAAGGACCAGATATGGGTCTAGGTGGTAGCTGTGCCGGTTGGTTTGGCCCACTAGGATCAACCCCCTCAGGCAAGGGAAAAAGCCAATTATCCTAGACCTATGCCATTGGGGCCAGATCTACCACACACATGGTGAGGAGCCATCTCTCTCATGAGAAGCAGGATCATAATTCCTGCTGAAGTATCCAGCAAGGGGCAGACCAGCTGTCTTAGGGCCTGTGAGGATTTGGATTGGCTCAGCACAGCCCTCCAATATCTTAACATATATTTCCTATGATGCCCTGTGGTAATATGGGCCATAGACCCTATCATAGTTCCTAGCTGCAGCATGAACATGGATCCAGACATGACCCTTGTGTAGCTGAACGTTTTCTCTGGGTCCTGCCAAGATACCCACCCCCCACTGTCCCAAGGGCCACTTATAAAATAATCACTCATCAGCTTATATTAATTAAAACTCCTTGGCCATTAGCTCAGGCCTGCCACTGACTAGCTCTTACATTTAAACTCAGCCCATTTCTGTTAATCTGTATGTTGCCATGTGTTCTGTTGCTTTACCTGTGTCCCATTACATGCTGCTCCCTGGATGTTGGACTGGCATCTGCTTACTCAGCCTTCCTGTTCCCAGAATTCTCCTTCTCTGTGTATCCCACCTATACTTCATGCCTGGCTACTGGCCAATCAGCATTTTATTTAGCAACCAATCAGAGCAACACATTTACAGTATACAAAGCAACATCACCCATCACCATTGGCCAAAGTACATGCCTGGACATCATCATTTCCCTGGTGGAAGCACATGCCACCAATATCAAAATGGTCCCAGTGGCAGCAAGGTCCTCAGACAGCATTGTGATCTAAGGGAGTAGTGCAGATCTCAGGCATCCTCACAGCCCTAGTGGTAACAAGAGCCACGGGTATCAGCTCAGATCATGGAAATTATTGGTCCATGGGCCCAGACATGGCCCTTGGCAGTGGCCTGGGACCAGACTAAAATATGGCCTTGTGTGGCTGCCCAGACCTCCAAGATCAGCATGTCACCAGTGGCAGCATGGCCCTCAGACACCAACATGGCCACAAGTTCCACTCTAGACCCTGGGTATCAATGTGGCCTTTGGTGATACCATGAGCCATGGACATCAACACAGACTCCAGCTATGGTAAGACCACGGACACAGACATTGTCCTTGGTAGCAGCCTAGGCCTGGGTGTCAACATTGACACAGTTGGCAGCACAGGTCATTCAGATTGTCCTGCCCTGCCCTGCAGAACCATGGATCTCAGACACCAACATGGCCCAAGGTGGTAACCCAGTCTTCTGGTATCTGCATTGCTTTTGGTGGTATCAGGAAGAATGGAAATCAGAGAGACCCTGTGTGTCATAGGCCATGCACTTAGACATGGCCTTCAGTTGCAGCCCAGGCCTGACTCTCACAATGGCAATTTGTGGCAGTGCAGGTCACTCAATCTGTATGGCTCCAGCTGCATCATGAGCTTCAGACACTCACCTGATCTTCATCAATGGACCGGACTAAACATATTTGCATGGACTTGTAGGAAGGTGTGGAAGAGCACTTAATCTCTCAGCATTATACTCAGGAAGCAGAGAAAGGGGAATACAAAGAGGGGCCAGAGAAATATATTGCCCCCAGAAAACAGAGATCACCAGTGTCACATTTCTTCAACTATCTCCACCACCCACCTCTCATTATCTCTTGGTAATGGTATAATACTTTATAGGCAATATCAGAAGATATTAGAAAATGGAATGATCTCCCATGCTCATGAATAGGTAGAATTAACATAGTAAAAATGGCAATCTTACCAAAAGCAATCTACAGATTCAATGCAATCCCCATCAAAATCCCAAACAATTCTTCACACACCTGTAAAGAACAATACTTAACTTAATATGGAAAAACAAAAAACCCAGGACAGCTAAAAGAATCCTGTATAATAAAGCAACCTCAGGAGGCATCATGATCCCTGACCTCAAGCTCTATAATAGAGCTATAGTAATAAAAACAGCTTGGTACTGGCATAAAAACTGACACATGGACCAATGGAATTGAATTGAAGACCCTGACATTAATCCACATACCTATGAACATATGATTTTAGACAAAGAAGCCAAAACTGTACCATGGGGAAAAAAAGCATCTTCAACAAATGGAGCTATAACTGGATGTCAACATGCAGAAGATTGCAAATAGATCCATATCTGTCACCATGCATAAAACTCAAGTCCAAGTGGATCAAAGACCTCAACATAAATCCAGTTACACTGAACTTAATAGAAGAAAAAGTAGGAAGTAGTGCTGAATGCATTGGCACAGGAGATCACTTCCTAAATATAACACCAGTAGCACAGACACTGAGAGTGACAATTAATAAATGGGACCTCCTGAAACTGAGAAGCTTTTGTACAGCAAAGGACAGGATCAGTAAGACAAAACGACAGCCTACAGAATGGGAAAAGATCTTCACCAACCCCACATCTGACAAAGGGCTGATCTTCAAAATATATGAAGAACTCAAAAAGCTAGACTTCAAAATACTGAACAATCCAATTAAAAATGGGCTACAGAGCTTAACAGAGAATTCTAAATAGAAGAATCTCAAATGGCTGAAAGACATTTAAGGAATGCTCAACAACCTCAGTCATCAGGGAAATGCAAATCATAATGAGTCTGAGACACTATTTTCCACCTGTCAGAATGGCTATGATCAAAAACACTCATAACTGCTTTTGTTGGAGAGGATGTGGAACAAGGGGAAGACTCCTCCACTGTTGGTGGGTGTGCCAACTTGTACAGCCACTTTGGAAATCAGTATGATGGTTTCTCAGAAAATTGGGAGTCAATCTACCTCAGGACCCAGAAATACCACTCTTGGGCATATACCCAAGGAATGCTCAATCATACCACAAGGATACATGCTCAACTATATTCATAGCAGCATTATTCATAATAGCCAGAATCTGGAAACAGCCTAGATGCCCCTCAACTGAAGAATGGATAAAGAAAATATGGCACATAGAAACAGTGGAGTACTACTCAGCAGGAAGAAACAATAACATCATGAAATTTGCAGACAAATGGATGTAACTAGAAAACATCATCCTGAGTGAGGTAACCCAGACTCAGAATGACAAACATGGTATGTACTCACTCATAAGTGGATACTAGATGTGAGGGAAGGGATGGCCAGACTGTAACCCACAACTCCAGAGAGGCTACCTAGCAGAGAAAGACTCTAGGAGGGACACATGGATGTGCCCATCGAAGGAGAAGTGGAGGGGATCTACATGAGCAGACTGGGAGTGTGGGGGGTGGCGGAGGGTGAGGAGTGGGGCATGAAAACATAGGGAAATGTGAGGGTCAACCTGGAACAGGGACAGAGTGGGAGGGCAGGGAGGAAGATACCATGATAGATGAGGACATCATGGGAATAGGAAGAGGCAGGGTGCTGGGGAGGCTCTCAGGGATCCACAAGGATGACCCTACCTTGGAGTGCTGGCAGTGGTCTAGAGGGTGCCTGGACTGGTCTACTCTGGCGACCAGTCTAATGAATACCCTAACTATGGTGATACATTAATTGTACTGAAATGTGATTTTATTTGTATGTTAATAAATAAAGTTGCCTGGAGGTCAGAGCTAATAGTAAGCCATAGCAGAAACTGGGCAGTGGTGGTGCATGCCTTTAATCCCAGCTCTTGGGAGGCAGAGCTGGGCGGAGCTCTGTGTGTTCAAGGATACAGCCAGCGTGGAGATAGAGACACACGCCTTTAATCTCAGTACCAACCATAGAAGACCTGGAGGTCTGTACAGACAGGCAGTGATGAGGAGGTTATGTGGTTGGGTTTACAACCAGTGAGAAGGCAGAATAGAAAGTCTATAAAAAAGACAAACAGAGAGGAAGTAGGTCTCTTGCTGAAGAGGACAACAGCAGCAGTGAAGGGTAAGTTTTTTAGCTCTGACCACTTAGGCTTTCATCTCTGCATTGGCTCTGTGTTTCTTATTTAACAAGACCGTTCATCTACACCTAACCATCATCATAGAGTCTTTGTCCAGTCCCTGGTGGAGGCAGATGCAGAGATCCACTGCCAGGAGCCAGGTTGATCTCTGGGAATTGATGAGAGAGAGAGGAGGGATTCTGCAGGTGGTGGACATTGAGATCATGATGGAAAGACATGCACAGATGACTGGCCACACTAGTGGAAGCCCATGAACTGTAGACTAGTGGCCGTGGAGCCCCCATGTTACTGGACTAGGCCCTCTGGATATAAAAGACGGCTGTTTGGTTTGAACTGTTTTGGGGGCACCCAGGCAAGGGGATCGTTATCTGTCCCTGGTGCATGGGCAGCCTTGGTGTAGTGGGGAGGGGCTTGGACCTACCTAGGCTCAGTGTGACAGATTCTGCTGACTCCCCATTGGAGACCTTCATTTGGGGAATGTAGGGATGTGGGGTGACTTGGGAGGGAGGGCTGGAGGGTTGGAGTAGGGAGGAGGGAGGATCTGTGGGTGGTATGTAGAGTGAGTAGAAAATTTCTTAATAAGGAAAAATGAAACGAAAAATATTTTTAAAAAGGTAGGAAAGAGCTCTGCATGCAGCACACAATGGGACACTTTTTTTTAAATTTGAGTCACTCTTAGTATCCAGAACTCTATGACATGTGACATGTGTGATGACTTTGCCAGCAATGAATAGAACATGAGTCTCTGAAGTAGGATAAAAGTCCAGTAGTCTAAATCTAACTTTCTTCCAAGAGTGACACTGGGAATAATAGCCCTTGGTGGTGTCTTTTGGCCACTTTTTTTCCCTTGCTGCTAATACCTTTCACTGTGGAGAGTGACCCCCACATTTTGGAGTTCAGATTCCTCAGTGTCATTAAGGAGTACCTAGATAATTGCCAAGGCTCACTTTTTGGTAGAATGAGCCACTATCTTCTTA
The DNA here is from genome assembly GCA_902168415.1 of Peromyscus melanophrys. Taxonomy (NCBI): domain Eukaryota; kingdom Metazoa; phylum Chordata; class Mammalia; order Rodentia; family Cricetidae; genus Peromyscus; species Peromyscus melanophrys. Next base: position 7,674 of record CABHPR010000041.1, read on the forward strand.
AAGCTGCTTCCACAGGCACTTCCCAGTCACCATGCACACAGAATCAAGGCTTCTCAGCCTCTAATGCCAAAAAATAAATAAATAAAGCAAAAGAATGAGGATGTATGTGATGCCTAGCTGGATATCAGAATCTATCACAGAATAAACATATGGCAATCAGCTAAACACCAAGCTAATTTGTTCTGCTATTCTGGGACCTGTTATGAGAAATGTATCCCTGTGGGATTTTACTGCCGAACTTTGACAAAAACATTTACATACAAGGTACATGGAACATTACAGGACTCTAAGAAAACAATGGAAACTCTAGGTATATGTCAGATTGAAACCCAGGCGTATGGTCACAGCTGGCTGGATTCTTGTTCAACACAAAGGCCTACAAAGGAGGACAAACTCTGACCAGAGAAAAGGAGGTCATGGGATGAAAGTCATTTCTGAGTTTGGTGATTTGTGAATGTTAGCAACCTGAATGAATCTATGCATGACATGACCTGTTTTGACAATTGATATCTGAACTTAAAAAGTAATCTTGGGTATGTAAAAATGAGTTTTCAAAATTTTTGTTAGGGGGTTGGAAATGTACAGTAATGTGTTTACTATCAAAACCTTTTTTTTTAAATTAAATATGTAGTACCTCAGGAGGAGGAGAATGTTGGACAAAAAAATGGTCAGAGATTTCACTTATAATAAGGAGTGAAATTGAGAGGGAGGCTCTGTGCTCCTGCTTCAGCTGCTTCTGTAGTAAACCTACATTCAGCATAAGAACTAAATGAAGTCCTCTTCACAAATCATGTGGTTAAAGCTCTTTGGAGTAGAATTGAGCTATTCAGTTGTCTCTATTGTCACACCTATTGCATGCCCCAGGAGGCTAATGATAAAGAGCCCATGTTGGAAGAGTGCAGTGTGTATTCACTGTCAGGAATCGGCTAGGAAGTTTGCTGAGGAACAGGAATGAACCTATCTATAATATGGTCACTTTTAACAACCCCAGGATAAAAACTGCAAATATTGTGCTATGATAGGGGTAAGATCCCATCTTGAAGGACTGCCAGCTAAGAGGATATCCCTAAATACAAGGCTCATCTAGAGGCAGTGTTAGGAGGGCACTGTGCCCACAGAAGTACTAGAGGTACTTGTTGTAAAGCATATGGAGTTATATACTGGGGCATAGCAGCAAGAACATGTGAAAGCAAGAATAAGGTCATATGTATGGCCGTCCCAGTGACAAAATAAACTCCTTTCATACAGGATCATATACCTGCTTTCTTTGGATCCACAGTCTTAGATTGTCTAGGGTATTTGACAACCTCCTACTCATTGCTTCTTTGCCTCTCCTTTTCTTGTTATATCCATGTATGTTTCTTTTTTCTTCACACTGCTCTTCCTGGCCCTCCAAAATGAGTCATTCTCTGTCCTTACTCTTCCATATCAGGGAAAACTTGGTCCTAGTTCTTCCTCTCTTCTGTGTCTCCTCTACTTTTCACTCTTTTATATATTCAGGCTATTCCTTCACTGCTGCTTGCTCCACAGATCCTATCATTCTACTTCTGAAATCTCCCAGATTGGTAGTCTTAGGCATTCAAAGTCTTATAACTTCCAAGATGAAATCTTATTGTCCCCAAAACTCTTTCTTTTAGAGACCAGGAGAGGTCAAATGCATAATGGATCAATGCCCAGCATCCCCTATGAAAGGATGGTATTTTAAGGGATCCAGAAACATTCGATCTTACCCTTTCCAGAAGAACCACAATGTGAAACTTACCTAAATAACCTTTAATAGTGCAAATGTCAAGCTGTTTTTGTTCCACGACTCATTAGCATCAATCTTTACAACAAGTCAAGGAACCACCCTGAATGCTTCTTTGTGGCTTATTTTCTAATTTTCATATATAGCATTTAAAGTACAGCCCAGGACCATTTGCCCTAGAAATGGTGCTGCTTACAGTATGCTGGACACTCCTACATCAAGGAAAAATTGACAGTCCTCATCAATGTGCCCACAGACCATGGTTTCTACTCATTTTTTTCTTCTTTTAAGGCTTCCTTCAGATGACTCTAGGTTGTTAAGTTGAAAAAGGCAATTAGTACACTCATTTTCATAATATTAATTCCACCATTCCATTACCACAGGAATTCCTTCCATCCGTAGTACATTCCTTGAATTCACTCTAAAGTGTTTTGATATTTTCATTTTTGAAGTCTTTTTTCCATGATTAGATTCATTTTAAGGGTTATTTCCTGTTCAGGCATTTGTGCCATGTTTCTCTATTTCCATTTCATTTTCCTTCTCATTTTTGTATAGAAAATCTACTGAATATTGTATGTAACTTTGGTGTTTTAACATTTGTTGAAAGTGTCTTTTAGTTCTAGGTGTTTTATTGCAAATCATTATGGGCTTCCATGGAGAGCAACATGCCAATTGTAAGGATGCAACAAATAGTAAAACTTTATTCTCTTTAATTTTTTGTCGTATTTTTCATGATGATGAATAATACATTGAACTATATTGTACTGCTTCCTGGTTTTACTATGATTGCTTGCAATTTTTTTCACCTTTGCATCATGTTCCCTATGGATCATACATTCATAGTCTGTATTATATTGAGATATGTGCCCTCCAATGCTATTTTCATGAGAATATTTCTTAGAAAGGGCTCTTGGATATGCATCTACAGGGGACATTTTTGAAAACAGAAATTTGAGTATATAAGAAACATTTAAAAGCATGAACATCAGCAATCACTGAAATGAAATTTAAAACAATATTGAGAGGAGAGCTCAGCTCAGTCAGAATCACGATCATTAATCAAACTCTGTAAAGAAAGAGGAGAAAGATGAAGACTTATTCACTGTTTGTGAAAATATAACTGGTGCAGTGTGGAATTGCTCAGAAATTTTGAAATAGAATTTCTTCTTGACCCAAATATTCCACTTAAGGTCATACATCAAAGAACTCTATATCAGGCCAGATAGATTTGTAATTGTAATTACTCATTTCTGCTCTATTCATAAAAGCTAGGAAGTATGATCTTTTTAGACGTCCAACTTTTGATTATTTGATGATAATGATATGGCCAAAACACACAATGGAATTGAAATATGATTCAAAGAAACATGAAATTATAAAGTTTAATTTTAACAGATGTAATTTTAATGTAAAATAGTGGTTGAGGTCCTCCAGCCTGAAAATATAAAATGCTATATAACATCCCTTATTTCTGATACCGAAGTTTTTCTTTTCCACATGAACTGTAAGTAGAAACCATGAAAGCAGAAAGAGCTCTTTGAAGGGGGACGAGTAAAGGGGTGGAGGAGAGTAAATTATAAGTAATATGAAGATACAAAGTGGAATAATAGGAGTGAAAAGTGTTAAACAGGGAGGCAGCAGAGGGATTGGGGAGATGAAAAACACGGAAATCTAATAACTTATTATAATGTATGTGTGCATCTACATATATGTATATTTGTATTCATGCAAGCATATGTGTGTTAATAAAGAGTTTAAAATGAGAAAACTGCATGGTTAGAAAATGTTCATTAAAACACTTTATAATTATAAAACATCACAGTGCATGGCACTGAACCCTACTATTAGTTAGTTGTCCACAGAGGCCACAGAAACTCCCAAAACAAAATATAGCCACTAGCTGTACTGACTGATAGCCCATTGGAATTAGATCATAAAATGCTATTCTTGAAGACAACATACACCTTGTTTCCATAATACAGAAAACAATTATGTAACCTATTTAAAACTCTCCCCAAATCCATCTAGTGTTCATTAACATGAAAAGTGCTATTTGGATTGCAAGTTAATATTTTCCTGGGTCAACTGAAGTACTATCCTTCTATAGGGAATTCTTCACTTTGAAACTGGATTACTCTTCCATCTCAAGACCTCAAAGGGAAATATTTGGTGATAGAAAGAGTTCATTTTTGATGTTATAGGCACTTGAAGGCCAAAGAACAGTGACACCTTGTGTACACATGAAAAACATCCTAGGAGAGCTCAGAATCAGGAGGGTATGATTCTGTGGGGGAAATGTAAGATGAAGTGATAGTCTGGAGTTGTGAGAGAGTGAGAGGGAGTAGAGACATGTAGGAGATGCAAAGAATAGGGGGAAGGTGTTCCTGGTGTGGACCAGAAATGGACAAAAAGAGGAGTTAGGTCTGGGGACCTATAGGGATAGTGTGAAAAGAAAGGAACTAGAGGGGAGGAACAGAAAAAGGGGGGTCAAGAGCAAAAGAGCATGGGACCTCTCAAGGAGTGCAGGAGAAAAGGGAAGCTGATTCCCTGTCTATACCTATTTCCTCATCCAGGCTCACAGCAGCTCCACATCCAATCAGAGATCTAATGAAAGTCAAAGAAGTTCATAGCTTCTTGATCCATGCTCTACTACATCTGATGAGCACCCTCAAGTTAGCTCTGAACCTAAGCCATAATCCTGTGCCCGGTCACATACTGCTAGGCAGCACAGAGAATTGCAGTATCTGTAAGACGGCCCCAGGAGTACTGGAATTTGCTGAGTGCAAGTATGATGGAAACAATAGACCTGAATGTAATGACTGGAGCTAATGAGACGTGGAAAGAAAAAAAGGAGACACGGTCCAAACTAAAGGCCATTACAGAAATTATGCCAATGAAAAGCTCCGCAGAAAAGGGCAGAACTGAATGTTCCTGATAACCGGAAATACCACTCTTTTTTATATTTTTATATTTTATTTATTTATTTATTTGGTTTTTCTTAATTTTTTAATAAATATTTTTATTTTATAATTAATTTAATATTACATATCAGTCACGGATTTCTTAGTCCTCACTCCTCCCACCCGCCAGCCTTCCCCCCCCCCAACCCACCCTCCATTCCCACCTCCTCCAAGGCAAGGTCTCCCATGGGGAGTCAGCCCAACCTGGTAGATTCAGTTGAGGCAGGTCCAGTCCCCTCCTACCTGCACCGAGGATGATCAAAGTGTCTCAACATAGGCTCTAGGTTCCAAAAAACCAGCTCATGCAGGTCCCAGTCCCACTGCCTGGGGGCCTCCTAAATAGTTCAAACTAATCAACTGTCTTACTTATCCAGAGGGCCTGATCCAGTTTCATGGGGGCTCCTGAGCTATTGGTTCACAGTTCATGTGTTTCTGCTAGTTTGGTTATTTGTCCCTGTGCTTTTTGCAATCATGGTATTGATATCTCTTGCTCATATAATCCCTCCTCTCTCTCGCCAATTGGACTCCTGGAACTCCAACTGGGGTTTGGCTATAGATTTCTGCATCTGCTTCCACCAGTCACTGGATGAGAGTTCTATCATGACAGTTAGGGTGTTCGGCCATCCGATCACCAGAGTAGGTCAACTCAGGCACACTCTTGACCATTGCCAGTAGTCTATAGTGGAGGTATCTTTGTGGATTTCTGGGGACCTCACTAGCTCTCTGCTTCTTCCTATTCCCATGGGGTTTTCATGGGCTATAGAGCTAAACAGAGAATTCTCAACAGAAGAATCTCAAATGGCTGAAAGACGTTTAAGGAATTGCTCAACATCTTTAATCATCAGGGAAATGCAAATCAAAATGAGTCTGAGATACCATCTTACACCATCAGAATGGCTGAGATCAAAAACACTGAATGAAGACAGCTTATGCTGGAGAGGATGTGGAGCAAGAGGAACACTCTTACACTGATGGTGGGAATGCAAACTTGTACAGCCACTTTGCAACTCAATATGGCGCTTTCTTAGAGAATTGGGAATCAACCTCCCTCAAAACCCAACTATACCACTCTTGGGCATATACCCAAGGAATGGTCAATCATAACACAAGGACATATGCTCAACTATGTTCATAGCAGCATTATTTGTAATAGCCAGAACCTGGAAACAACCTAGATGCCCTTCAACTGAAGAATGAATGGATAAAGAAAATATGGTACATATACACAATGGAGTACTACTTAGCAGAGAAAAACAATGACATCATGAGGTTTGCAGGCAAATGGATGGAACTAGAAAAAAATCATCCTGAGTGAGGTAACCCAGACTCAGAAAGAGAACCATGGTATGTACTAACTCATAAGTGGATACTAGATGTAAAGCAAAGGATAACATGACTGCAACTCACAACTCCAGGGAGGCTACCTAGTAAAGAGGACCCTAAGAAAGACACAGGGATTGCCCAGTGACAGAGAAATGGAGGAGATCTACATGAGCAAACTGGTGGTGAGGAGGGTAATGGAGGGCAAAGTTCGGGGGAAGAGAGAATAGCGGAGCAGGAGGTCACAGCTGGATCAAGAACAGAGTGGGAGAAGAAGGAAAGAGATACCATGATAAATGAAATACCACTCTTACATGGGGAATACAGAATTGTGACCTTGGATGAATCTGTACTTACAAGACCAGAAAGAGAAAGATTTTCAAGGACAGTAAGAGTTCATCTTGCCGGTTACAGTCATTTGAAGACCAGAGAACATTAATATCTTGAGTACACAGAATGATCAATATATATGAGAGCACAGATGCTTAGGAAAGGATTGGTGGAGCAAGCTAGTATTAAATGATAGCCTGGAGTTCTGAGAGTGACAATGAGAGGCAATACAGAGTAATGAAGAGTAGGGAAAAGGTGCTACTGGTGTGGACCAGAAAGGGACTGAAGAAGAGCCAGATCCAAGTTACA
>CABHPR010000041.1:16914-30118 GCA_902168415.1 Peromyscus melanophrys
TGTGTGTGTCTATATGTGTACAGTTGTATACTGAGTTATGGTAGAGCATTTTCCTCATACTAATACAAATTTGGAAAAGTGAATATGTGACATTGCTGTGTTTTGAGAAGTGAATATATTTGTATGTATGAAGAGAATGTGGTTATTTGTGAAAATATGTATAGACTATTTGGAGTATATATAACCCAGTTGTTTAAGGTATGTGTGTACACATTAAAATTTCAAGTTGTTCTTTGGATTGTAGTATGAATTGAGTACTCTGAGAATATTCCTGGATGATTTGGGTGTGTCGACTGCTGGATAGGAGCAGACAGCCTCAGTGGTCCTTGATGGGCAAAGCTCTATGCAATCCCAAGCTGAGCTTCTGTCCAGATCATGCTGAAATGAAGCCATCCAGTGCTTCCCTTTTTACCTGATGCCAGGCTTTTCCACGACAGAAGTCTTCTTGAGATACAGTGGCTCTGCAGTTCCTAATTATGCAGTTCCTAATTTTTTGGGTCACAAGCCCCAGATTCATCATTGTTGTCTCTGGCGCTGGAGCAGAGGGGGTGCAGCTTACTGAATCTGTCCCCGTTTCTTGACCTCTAAGGTCCTTACATGAGTCATGAGCTACTCTTTAAAGGTTGTTTTGTCAAAGAGATGTGAAACCCTGTGAGTCTAAGATGTACACATACATCTTTTTTTAAATAAATATTTTTATTTTATACTTAATCTAATTGTACATATCAGCCACAGATTCCCCTGTCCTCCTACCCCCAGCATATCTTGCAATCCATCCCCCATTCCCACCTACTCCAAGGCAAGGTCTCCCATGGCGAGTCAGCCCAGGCTGGTAGATTCAGTTGAGGCAGGTCCAGTCCCCTCCTCCCTGCACCAAGGCTGAGCAAAGTGTCTCAGCATAGGCTCCAAGTTCCAAAAAGCCAGCTCATGCACTAAAGACAGGTCCTGATCCCACTGCCTGGGGGCCTCCTAAACAGTTCAGTCTCATCAACTGTCTCACTTATCCAGAGGGCTTGGTCAAGTTCCATGGGGGCTCCTCAGCTATTGGTTCACAGTTCATGTGTTTCTGCTAGTTTGGCTATTTGTCCCCGTGCTTTTTGCAATCATGGTATTGATATCTCTTGCTCATATACTCCCTCCTCTCTCTTGCCAATTGGACTCCTGGAGCTCCACCTAGGGGTTGGTCATAGATCTCTGCATCTGCTTCCACCAGTCACTGGATGAGAGTTCTATCATGACAGTTAGGGTGCTCGGCCATCTGATCACCAGAGTAGGTCAACTCAGGCACTCTCTCAACCATTGCCAGTAGTCTATAGTGGAGGTATCTTTGTGGATTACTGGGGACCTCTCTAGCACTCTGCTTCTTCCTATTCCCATGGAGTCTTCATTTATCATGGTGTCCTGAGTGAGGTAACCTAGACTCAGAAAGACAAACATGGTATGTACTCACTCACAAGTGGATACTAGATGTAAAGCAAAGGATAACCAGACTGCAACTCACAACTCCAGGGAGGCTACCTAGTAAAGAAGACCCTAAGAAAGACACAGGGATTGCCCAGTGACAGAGAAATGGAGGAGATCTACATGAGCAAAATAGGGATTGGGTGGGTAATGGAGGGCAAGGGTTGGGGGAAAGTGAGCTTAGGGGAGCGGGAGGTCCCAGTTGGATCAGGAACAGAGTGGGAGAACAAGGAAAGAGACACCATGATAAATGTACACATATGTCTTATATTAGATGAACACTGCTGGTTCTGGCTGAGTATCATTGGATTTGGCAGAGGTTTTGGATGGTGTCTTACTTGTTTCATTCCTACTCCCTGACACTTCTGGCTGCAAATCTTCTTAGTGGTAACCAGAACTAATTAACCTTCTCTCTTCATTTTTGCAGAGAGAATTCTGTTCTTTTGAGGTCTACGTTATGGCCTGGGAGAACCAGATGTCCCTGACAACTTCCAGCTGCCACAAAATATAAGTTTCTGCCAAGCAATAATATGCAGATTGCACACTTCTTTGGCAATACTTCATCACTCTCATGGAAGATTTTGCATTCAGGATTATATTTCAGATCACCTGTATTAAGTTTCATAGTATACTAGACTGCTTGGGGTAGGTTCCCATACCCCAGGTGTTGTCCTGCATTCTTTTCTCTTTCCCTGCAAATGGTTTGCTGCATAGCTCACTTATACTTGCTCATTCCTTGCTCAATAAAAAATGTCTTACTAACTACTTTTGAGTGGCTCCTATCTCAGGATATGTATAGTGGCAGGGTCGGAAAGTAGTTAATGTTGGTTCACATGCACACATCCACCTGTGCAGATCAAGGCAAGACCTGCTGTCATTGTAATATCGTGAACTCAGAGATAACAATACAAATAGTGTCTAGAAGTCAATAATGCTGACACAGTGGTCATTATCAGAGGGACTGGAGAAAGTGGAGCAATATTGCTGCCTATGAACTTAAGCTCCTCTCATAAAACAAATTTAGACAGTAAGGTATGTGTCATGGCTACCAATAATAGTGATCACCCACCCTCAGGAGTGTAGTCACCTAATGAAGGTTGCCTCCTTTCTTCAGATTCCAAAGAAATCCATATGTGATGAGGGATAAATTCTATTTCTATAATGAAATGTTTCAGTACCTGGAAGAAGCAGAGACTAAAAGTATGTGTTTGTTTGTTTACATGTGTATGTATATGTGTTACTTAGCAAAACACTAACCTGTAGCACACATTCTAGTTGCTCTTAATAATGAAAACCCGGAGTCAGATATTTGGATAAGGTTGAAATATCAAAGAGATAAAAGAGCAAGCCACATCCACCCTTTTACCTAGCCAACTCCTCAGCCTGAAAAGGACAAGATCCTGTCTCTATGAATCCTCAGACTTCTCTGTGACTCTGTAGATTGAATGGTCAGTGACTGTTATTTACAATACCTTCTAATATTTTCCCCAGAAACATATGTTAGTTTATGGCTTGTTTCTGTGATGGGAGGAATGTTAATCTGGGAATTACATTGCTGTAAAAAAATTACAGCCCCATAAATTCACTGCATTGTTAGCCACATATGGCTTTAATTTTCCCCTCTGTCCTTCTGGCCCTATTCATTTGCCCCATCTCATGCTCTGTTTTACTTGAGATAATGTTCCAATCCCTAAAAGCTGAACATTTACCTCCTTAAGAGGCCAATTTGCATGCCAATATTCTGGTGCAATTATTGTCACATCTGTACCTGTGTCTAGAAGATCTTCAATAACAATGTCTTTTATTCATATTTTTAATTTTGGTCATAGTTTATCTATAGAATTTTGCCAAAATATTCCCTTTATGGTTTCTTCTGAATTTTTTATTCTTTCTTCTATAGCTGTTCTATCATCCAGAGCAACATGGTTTCTGACAATAGGCATTAGGTTCCTTATTTGCTCTGGGAAGGAGTTTCCTCCACAATCACAGGAAATGATTGAATCAAATTTGACATAGAGGCTGGCAAGAGGCCCTCAAGGCATTTATTGATAGCAAAGGGCTACCTTCTCTGTCTCTTGTTGATCTTCATTCATTAGTCCAGTGCCTGCTTTTGCCACACCTTCTATATAATCCAAAAAGGAGTGTTCTGTTGGGATTATTGTTAGCAAAAACATTGTTTCTAGTTATGCCTTGTTTACTGTTCCTTTTTAGGTGACCTTGTTTACCACAACTGAAACATTTGACATTTGATTTTTGTTCAAATGTCTGGAAATCACTTCTCCAATCCAAGCCTCATCATGGTTATTAGATTCAATATTGACTGTACCTTGGATCCATTCCTTCAAGGAATGGATCTTGCCTTTAATGGCCTAATTACCCTTTTGCATTTTGCATTAGCATGTTTAAAGGCCAGCGTTTCAATTATTATTCTAGCTTCTGAATTTGTTGCCATTCTATTTACTGCTGAAGTCAATCTTTGTAAGAAATCAGTGAAGGTTCCTTTGGGGTCCTGTGTGACTTTAGTAAATGACTCAATTTCCTTTCCTACTTCTTCAATCTGTCTCAAGCATTAAAGGCTGCTCTATAGCATAAAGCCAGGGTATCATCATCATGTAGAGACTGCCTTTGTACATTGGCATAATCTCCCTCTAAAAAAGATGGTCTTGGGAGACTTCTATACCTCTAGCCATACTTATTGTTCCATAGTCTCAGCCTCATCCTTCTATCATGTCTTCCACTATAACTGAGGACCAGCCTCCAAAATGGCTGTAACCAAGCCTCTCCAGTCTTGAGAGATACTTCTATTACAAATTGACTATGAGTTTAACATCTGCTCAAAAAAAGGTGAATGCATGCCATATGAGTTTACTGCTTTCTTGAATCTCTTCAAATCTAACATTTGTACAGGAGTCCATTCAGCTCTTACACAATCTAGAGGGATATCTATCATTTTGAAGTTCCTATAAATTACTGGATAAATTAATGTTAGCTGTTTGAAAACCTCAGACTGTTCCTCTGAAACCTTACAATGAAATACTGAGATTGGTTCTCTCTAAATTCCTTGACTGGGTCTCAGTGTCTCTATGATCTGTTTAATAAGTGTTTCTAAAACTTGTATCTTGGCACTCATATTAACCAACTTTAGTAATGATAAAACAAAAATGATCCAACAGGTATTATTTATAATCGACATTACATAAATCCCATCTAAATTAATTATCCTTTCATTTAATTGCTCCATTTCAAACCATCCAGCATATTATCATACAGAAACCTAACTCTCTCCATTGTAATAATATTTCCCATTTTTATTTCTATTTTTTGAACCTATTAAATATGTTTAACACTTTTATTCACTCTTTAACTCACTTTAAATAAAGTTCATTACCTAATACCTGAAAACACAAGAACACAGGTGTAAAATTATCTCTACTCTAAAACAATCAATGACAGCAGAGAACATACTTTGTATCATAATAAAAACAGACTAATAGGAAAAATGGGGGTAACTGACTGAATTTTCCCAGATCAATTTTCTGGATCTAAATCACTCTGGGCTATTTATGTAATAAACTTGCAATGAAGTTGGTGATGGTTACAGATGGATGACTAATGGAAGAATTTAGCCTCTGGTCCTTTTAAGACTCATACTTATAAAGCAATCTTCAAACAACTCAAATGTGCCTCATTAACTAATTAGAATAAAGAGAATTTACAGTGTTTTGACCCCCTTTGTTTGAACTGGTGTAATTTCAAAGAGAACCTCAATTAATCCTTTAAAGTAGATAAAAATGTAGAAATAGGGGAAAAAATCCCATAGAGATATGTCAAAAAAGATCCATTCTTTTAAAAAAACTTTCATTTATAGATATAGCTTTAAGATATTTATTTTACACCTGATTGTTTGGAATCTATAGGTAAACTTAATAATATCCTTTCATGGTCAACATACCTGTTGATGTCCTTACAAAGAATCATCAACCAAGGATGTCTAAAGGAGACACAATTTGCATCACTAGTTTCATATCACTAATTATTGTTCTACTCATAATTTAAGTGGTTGAGTATAGTACTCATTTTATTACATGTTCTAAAGATAACCTAAAGATTATTCATGACAGAAAAAAGTCAAGCAGAAGACTTACTTAATAATCCTCTATAAAAAATATGTATTTTGCATTTAATTTATGTCTCAATTATATCAGCCTTAGTATATACCAAGCATCCATATTTGGTGATGATCAGTAGAATCTAACTATCTAAAGAAGAAGTTATTTTGTTAAGAACAGAGCAAGCTATTTTCACTTTCTTTTTCTATGTTTTATTTATTTATTTTTAATTTTAAAATTAGTTTAATTTTACATATTAGTCATGGATTCCCCTGTCTTTCCTCCTCCCACCCACCCCCAACATCCCCCCAATCCAGCCCCCATTCCCACCTCCTCCAAGGCAAGGGCTCCCCTGGGGATTCAGCTCAGCCTGGTAGATTCGGTTGAGGCAGGTCTAGTCCCCTGTTTCCTTCACCTAGGCTGAGCAAATTGTCCCAGCATAGGCCCTAGGTTTCAAAAAGCCAGCTCATGCACTAAGGACAGGTCCCGGTCCCACTGCCTGGGGGCCTCCTAAATAGTTCAAGCTAATCAACTGTCTCACTTATCCAGAGGGCCTGATCCAGTTCCATGGGGGCTCCTTAGCTATTGGTTCATAGTTCATGTGTTTCCACTAATTTGGCTATTTGTCCCTGTGCTTTTTCCAATCATGGTCTCAATACCTCTTGGCCTACTCTGGTGATCGGATGGCTGAACACCCTAACTGTCATGATAGAACTCTCATCCAGTGACTGATGGAAACAGATGCAGAGATCCATGGTCAAGCTCCAGGTGGAGCTCCAGGAGTACAATTGGTGAGAGATTTTTTATTAAGAAATTTTCTATTCATTTTACATAGCAACCACAGATCCCCTCCCTGATGTCCTCCTACTCCCCAGCCTTCCCCCTCATCCCAACTCCCATTCTCATCTCCTCCCAGGCAAGGACTCCCATGGAGGAGTCAGCAGAACCTGATACACTCTGTTTAGGCAGTTTCAAGCCCCTCCACCTGCACTAAGGCTGTTTAAGTTGTCTCACTATAGGCAGTAGGCTCCAAAAACATATTCAATCCTAGGCATGGATCCTGATCCCACTGTTGGGGAGCTTCTTAAGCAGATCAAGCTATGTAATTGTCTCAACTATGCAGAGAACCTACCTAGTCCAGTCCAATGGAGGCTCCACAGCTATTGGTTTACAGTTCATGAGTTCCCACTGGTTTGTTTTGGTTGTCTCTGTAGGTTTCACCATCATGATCTTGATCTCCTTGCTCATAGAATCCCTCTGCTTCCTCTTTAACTGGATTCCTGGAGCTCAGCCTCATGCTTGCCTATGGATCTCTGCATTTGCTTCCATCAGTTACTGGATGAAGACTCTACGATGACAGTTAGGGTATTCACTAATCTGATTACTGGAGTAGGCTAGTTCAGGCACTCTCTCTGATATAGCTAGTAGTCTAAGGTGGGGTCATCCTTGTGGATTTCTGGGAACTTCCCTAGCACCCAGTTTCTCCCCATCCTGATGGTGTCTCCTTCTATCATGGTATCTCTTTTATTGCTCTTCCATTCTGTCCCTGTTCCACTTCAACCATCCCGTTCCCTTATGATATCATCCTCCATCCCCTACCTTCCATTGTCAATTTCACCTCCAGTCTACTCCTGGAGATCTTATCCATTTCTGCTTCCCAGAGTGATCTATGTATCACTCTTGGGGTTCTCCTTCTTAGCTAGCTTCTCTAGAGCCATGGGTTGTAGTCTAGTTATCCTATGCTTTACATCTAATATCCACTTATGAGTGAGTACTTCCATTGTGTCCTTCTGAGTCTGAGTTACCTCACTAAGGATGATATTTTCTAGTTCCATCTATTTGCTTGCAAATATCATGATGCCATTGTTTTTTTTTTTTTTTTTTTTTTTTTTTTTTACTGCTGAGTACTATTCCATTGTGTATATGTGCCACATTTTCTTTAACTATTCTTCAGTTGAAGGGTATCTAAGTTGTTTCTAGGTTCTGGCTATTATGAACAATGCTGCTGTGAACATAGTTGAGCATGTGTCCTTGTGGTATGATTGAGCATTCCTTGTGTATATGCCCAAGAGTGGTATTTCTGGGTCCTGAGGTAGATTGACTCCCCATTTTCTGAGAAACCATCATACTGATTTCCAAAGTGGCTGTACAAGTTGGCACACCCACCAACAGTGGAGGAGTCTTCCCCTTGTTCCACATCCTCTCCAACAAAAGCAGTTATGAGTGTTTTTGATCATAGCCATTCTGACAGGTGGAAAATAGTGTCTCAGACTCATTGTGATTTGCATTTCCCTGATGACTGAGGTTGTTGAGCATTCCTTAAATGTCTTTCAGCCATTTGAGATTCTTCTGTTGAGAATTCTCTGTTTAGCTCTATAGCCCATTTGTAATTGGATTGTTTGGTATTTGATGTTTAGTTTTTTGAGTTCTTTACATATTTTGAAGGTCAGCCCTCTGTCAGACGTGGGGTTGGTGAAGATCTTTTCCCATTATGTAGGCTGTTGTTTTGTCTTATTGACTGTGTCCTTTGCCTTACAAATCTTCCCAGTTTTAGGACATCCTATTTATTAATTAATTGTTGCTCTCAGGGTCTGTGCTACTGGTGTTAGATTTAGGAAGTGGTGTCCCATAAGGCAATTTGCTCCATGGCTAAGGCTATTAGTGCCACAATTAGCACTGTAATAGCTGGCTGATGCAGAGTCCTCTCTAAAGAGACCTTCTTATAGCCAGCAAACAGACACTGTGTGGCTTTAGTTGCTAGCTCCATTCAGACTTTCACATTCCCAGTCCTGAGACCCAATGGCTCTCAACCACCTCATGGCACAGGGGCTCAAGGGAGGAAACCCAGCCACTATGAGTTGCAGCTTCATGAGGTCCGATTACCTGCTCTGGGTCAGCAGCTGCTCCCACAACTGCTTCTTGTGGGGGGGCTTTTGAATCCACTGCTTATTTTCGAACTGAGTTTGGTTCTAGACACTATTTTCTGTGTTAAGTCCAACACTCAGGAAAAGCTATTCTATCCTAAAGTTTTTCTATTATACTTAAGCCCATATTTCTCAAACTTCACAAAACTTTTATAACTTACTTACATTACAAATTTAGACCTAAATTAGTATATATAGAGAGATACTTGCTGCAGCTTAACTTTAACTCCTCTAGCTATATTTAAAATGGCTTTAACCAGCTATCTACTATTACTCTGCTTTATATTTATATTTTTACTCCCTAAAGAGAATATCACTGCACACCAATTAATTATCCGAGCATGCCCACTTAACCTGTGGTGTTCCTTCCTTTTATTCTTCATACTCAAACCCCATGTTGGGCACCATATGTAGGAGATTAGCTCCAATCTGTCAAGGGTTATTGGGAGGAGGAGTGGAGAATGAGGAATTATTAGATAGAAATATAGACAGAGATGACAAGAAAGACAGAGACACAGGACAGCTTCAGCAGGGCCCTGGGTCAATACCCAGTCACATGATTTTATTCATAATGGTCTTTTTATCAGCAAAGGGAGGGGCAAAATACTCTCCAGCTATAAAGCACCAACAAGTGTAGGCCCTTCAAAACACCTGGTAACCAAGCCCTTGACCAAATCATCTCATTATGCAGCCATGCTGAGCAAAGCAACCTCAGACATTCTAACCTTGAGTAAAGCCTTACTAGGGAGCCTCTCTACTACCCCATACATGCCAATAGGAAAACATATGTAACAAAGTAATAATTCATAAATGAATACAGCTGGATGTGAACACATGAACTCCAGCCAATTCAGACCTGTGTCATTTGAGTTAGAGGAGGAGTACATGCACAAGTAATTGACTTAAATTTCTCAGTGTGTTCACCCTGAAATTCTTCATACTGAAATCTTCAACCTTCTCTGCGCTTGTGTACTCGTCCCTGGGCTAGAGGACACCATTGCGAAGATACATACTGGAGAGAAGTTATTTGTTTAATCACCACTGGAATGGGTGCCCAGACCTCCCTAAAAGAATAGAGCCCAGTAATAGGCCAAAGCTCTCTAGTGCTGGCTCTAATATTCACATGTTTTGGTAGAGTTGTTTTATGTGACAACATAGCTCTGGGAATAATTTTGTTTGCCTATTCCTATTCTGATATCCTGCCAATTGAGTGACATTTTTGCCCACCCATGAATTCTTCCTATGTGTCTATATCATTGACTGCTACTCAGAGCTGATCTTCCATTCCTGATTCCATTGAATGGATTTCATCTGTCTCCTTTGCCCTGCTTCCTGTTTTCTCAACAGTACAAAACACCTTGTAAAAGATATTCATAAGACCAGCTTCAAGCAGGTTGTCTGGTGTGCTGTGGGGATGATAACTGGCAGCTCAGGAATGTATGCATTAACTCTAGACAAACAAGTTACCTGTACAATATAAAGTTATTTCAAACTTCAAAAGTTCCTCAAAATGCTATAATGAATCTTATTCTTATTCAAAAGGTCAATCAAAGAATAGTTAGATATGTCAAATTGATCCCAGGAGAAAACACATGCAAGAAGTTTGTATCTGAAGTGGCCAACTGTCCCTTCAATGAACAGGCAGACAAGCAGAAGGTAAGCACATGGTTCTCAAAATGACCCTGGGTATATGGAGAACATTTCTACATCTGTATATGATGTCTGAGAAGGTTTTTCTTTTGCAAATATTTGTGTGCATGAGACATGGTACACATGAGGGCATATGTGGAGAGAGGGTGGGGATAGTCAATAGATACTCATGTTGGGTGAGTAGATTCCCTCAGAAGAAGAGCTGTGACTAAATGAGGAGGAAGGGTGCACACATGATTATTTTTTTCTCTTTACCAGAGAATTTGGTTACTAAGAGTATTTTTGAGAGTGTTTCCCATTTTTCAATAGGAAACAGCTGTGTAGATGGTTACTTGTAAGAAAAGTGCGTGTTCACTCCTAGCTTAATTTGTTTCAGAGATCTTACTAAAGAGATGTAGTATGGTGATATTTTATTTGTACTGAAATGTGATTTTATTTGTATGTTAATAAATAAAGTTGCTGGGTTTCAGAACTAATAGCAAGCCATAGTAGAAGCTGGGCAGTGGTGGCACACGTCTTTAATCCCAGCACCTGGGAGGCAGAGCTAGGCAGATCTCTGTGTGTTCAAGGATACAGCCATTATGGAGACGCACGTCTTTAATCTCAATACCAACCACAGAAGTCTGTACAGATGGGCAGTGACGAGGAGGTCATGTGGTTGAGTTTACAACCAATGAGAAGGCAGAACAGAAAGTCTATAAAAAGACAGATACACAGGAAGTAGCACTCTTGCTGAGAGGAAGGACAGCAGCGGCAGTGAAGGGTAAGCTCAGCTCTCAGCTACTGCTCTGACCTCTTGGGCTTTTAACTCTGCAATTGGCTCTGTGTTTCTTATATTTTAATAAGACTGTTCATCTACAATGTAGAGCATGTAAGTGGCTGAAATTCCTCTTGCTGATTCCATGACTCTATTGTCAGCTATTGCCTTTGAACATGAATGGGTTCCTGAGATGTCACACACAGGGGTGGCAGCTCTCATCTTTCAACTCTTCCCATTTGCCCTTATTCTTTGCATTATGTCATATCACCTGCTTTGCTTCTTCTCATGTGATACTTTTTGTGGGTGGCCCATGTGTTGGAGGTGGATAGGCCTTGATCACATGGCCATCTGTGCTGTACAGGAGTATGCATGATCTTATGAACTCCAGGTGGAAGTACATGATTTCAGATGCACAGTAGACAATTCAAGCAATGGTGACTGGCCATTGAAGCATAAAGCTGAATGTCCTGGGACTCAGAAGTGCCTGAAATGACCAGTGACTCATGGGTCTGTTTCCCATGTCCAACTTATTTAACAGACTAACCATATTCCCTTTTACTTTTGACTTCATGGATGATGTATGTTTCTTCCCCTTTTCAGAGAGCATCATGCAGCTTCGCTATGTTCAACTTCTCTCTGAAGCTGTTTGGAATTGTCATGCAATTCAAGTGCCTAAGTGTCTCAGGGTATGAGCCATGGCATGCTATGTTCCCTGCCTCTTATGTACCTTGCTTGGACTGCCCCAACCTTCATATGAATGCCTAAGTCCTTAGAGATAACACCCCATTGTGACAGGAGCAGGGGCCCCACAGAGAAGCCTGCTGAGGTCAAGTAATACACATGTAAATAACTGTTCCATTTCTCCTTTCTCCTCCTTTCTTCAAATTGCACAAATGCAAGCCGCACATGGATTATCCTTGCTTTAATCAATAAAAATAGATTCATTGGCTCCTGAGTTGCTGTTGTCTCTTAATGTGTGGAGAGATAGGACCAACCATACAGGACCTGAGGGCTCTTATCACATTTGTGACAAGTGTTAACTATTGCCTGTGGAGATGTCCAGGTTATAGATAATAAAATAGAGATATAAAAATATACCAACTAGCATTTGAGGGAGGATGACATGTCCATCTGTCCAGACCCCTGAGCATCCTCTCATACTCCCTGGGCCACTGTGGTGGTGTCAGGTTATGCTTCCAACTTGACTTTCATCATATATACAAGTCCTACTGCACATCTAGACAGGGGATTGATTTTCTTCATAAGCAGCCTGGAGTATGGTCGAATATCTTCTGTGTCCAGTGGGGATATTTTAGAAAATTACACATTAATGCCACCACAGTCACAGCCAACATCTGATAGCCTCATATGGAAAGGTATGGATCTCACATAGACACCCTCACAGTCCTCATTCACTATTGTTACCTAAGCCCAGGGCAGAAGGAACAAACTCTCACACTCTGGCCATGGAAGCCATTTTCTCAAGTTCCTTCAGTGTTCCCACTACTATTAGGAAATTGTCTTGGAGGCATCGTACAAAGCAATAGTTCAAATGCAAACAGGAGTTTCAACTCTGAGAGCTATAAGACAATATTCCAAGAGGTCCAGTGTGTAGAGTAAAGGTCATCAGGAACTTATAGGATTGTTTGTCATGATGCATTTCTTTTCAAGCCTGTATGCCAGCTTTTGGAACTTAATTGACATATCAAAATCCTTGAAGTTAAGAAAAGGAAGCCACAGCAGTGGCCATTAGCTTCTTAGAATTGAATCTGGATTTTGAAGCAAGTTGTGGGTCTTGGTATACCAGGACACAAGTCACAAATGACAGCAAATTTCAAGTGATGACAGAAGTGAGTTAATCCCATGTCCTATCCTGCCAGGTGAAGGACCATGGTCTTTGCATCAGCCCCATTAGTTTGAACCTTTAAAGTAAAGAAAGTATTTCTAACCTCTGGATGTGGGAGTATAATGAAAATATTCTCCAGGATACAAATCTCCAAGGCTACCTTGAGTATATGAATGCACAGAGAGAACAAATAACCTACATTATATTACACATGTATTGTAAACTCATATCATAGATGTGTTCGATGCCTATGTAAATGCTGATGCTATATTTATATATTAAGAATTGTTCATAAAGAAGAACAAAGAAAAAGAAACAGAAAAAAATAATTGTACATGATATGAGTATCCAGATAGAAAAATCCATATTCAATACTCATAATGTATTCTTATATCACTTTACTAAAATTTGTGTGTGTGTGTGTGTGTGTGTGTGTGTGTGTGTGTGTGTGTGT
>CABHPR010000041.1:30128-45045 GCA_902168415.1 Peromyscus melanophrys
CTTAAATTACACTGTAGTATATGAAGGCAGTAACAATATCAATTTCAATGCAAAGCATGCACAGCCTGATAAAAATATTTTTCTATTAAAATGTTTATAACATTATAATTTTGAACAATTTTCTCCTTGATATTTGGCAGCAGGTAACACCTATCAATGAATAAAGATAGAATTTGCTTAATGTAGAAGTATTGGTGGTAGTTTGATTAAAAAAGGAAAGAATGAAGCTCACCCTACTGACTAATTTTTGCTTTCACAAAGTATTTCACTGTTTTCTGAGAAGCCATTTGATAAAATTTCACTAATAGAAGAACTTTCAAAACTGGAGCTTATGCTCTTAAGACTCCTAACTAGGATGGTGCAATGTTTTAACTACTACCATGATTCATATTTTTTCATATACATGGCATCTTTATGAGCCTGATTTGATTTGGGTCTTTTAAAGCAATATTTCCTATCCTCAATAACCCTCAGTGCTATCCTCAATTGAATATAAGCCATAGTCATTAGTGAAAGATAGAAGCTAAAATGGTTTGGAGGACTGTAAATGTTCTAGGGGCTTTCTTTGTCAACACTTTTCATTAGCCACTACTCATAGTACCTTCAGGAATGTTCAGATAAAGACAAATGTTCTGTAACACTGAAACAATTCTCAGTCACATCTCAGGCTCCACTGATAGTTCCATGTCTCTTGTTGTTCCCATCTCATGAACAATGAGGTCCTCCTCTGTTTCTTTTACCTCTCCAAGGCACCCACATGTGTTAGAGATAACTGTCTCAAAATTTCTCTCAATCATCACTTTAATCTCCTTCCATGAGTCTCATATGATTCAAAACAGCTTCACAAATAGTGACTCATCTTCCTTGTGTGACTGTAAATATAACTGGATATGTGACTAGTTAAGAATAGGAAGATAGGGAAACTTGAGAGGCATAAGATGGGACAAGAAAACACAACTCACCTGCATGTTGTTTAAGTCTTACTCTGGCTGACAAGCCAAAATTTTGAGAGTACAGGGTGTATTGTCTACAAAGCCTGAGAAGCCTTGATGTGGCCCATCCTCATTCCATTATTCATGGATTCTGTGTACATGGTATAGTACATTTCAGAATACAATTAGAACCATCTCCCACCTATAAAGTATAAAAAATATATATAAAGTATGTTTGATTTCCTTCTCATCTATACCTGCTAAGCATTTGTTTGATGTTTTTGATCTCTTTTTTTATGTTATTAGTATGGTTTTAATATCTGCTAAAAACACAATGTACCATATAAACCATATTATACTCTCATTTATTTTAAAACAATGCTTTAGGAAAAAGTATATCCCACATTTTAGGGCATTTATTCTCAATATTATCTGTATTAGAATTTCAAAGCCACTGGGAAACCAAGATGTTAATCTCTGCCACTGCCTAGAGAAAGAGAATGAAGAAGGAGATGGGGAGCAAATATCATCTTGTCTTGAGTTAAAGTCAGCATGGTGATCAGCTACATGGCAGACAAGCAGGCTTAGGCTGAACAGGAAGAATTTAAAAGCCAATAAGGAAACAAAAATGTTAGGGAAAGCCTGAAGAGTTCAGAGATAGAAAGAAGAACAAGAAGAACAAGTTATACTTTTGTGATTAACTCCATAACTCAGTCAGGGTTAAGGAGCCACATGGCTGTGTCCTTGCCAGCTACTGCCTTGCTTGGTGTTTCTTTCTTTGTTTGTTTGTTTGTTTTTGGAGGTTTGATGCTGTGGAATAATCCTCTTGTACACTATGAAGGTTTGTCACTCAAATTGCTTTAATAAAATGCTGATTGGCCAGTAGCCAGGCAGGAAGTATAGGTGAAGCAACCAAACTAAGGATGATGGGAAGGAGAAGGGCAGAGTTAGACTGACACTAGTCAGCTGCCAAGCAAGCAGGACATGCAGAAAATGAGATAACAACCTGTGAGCTATGAGGACAAGTATAAATAGAAATATGGGTTTAAGTTTGAGAGTTAGCTAGTAACAAGCTTGAGCTATTAGACAAACATTTTGTAATTTATATAAGCTTTTGTATATTTGTTTGAAACTGGGCAGTAGGGACAAAAAAAAGCCCTCTGTCTCTGTTTACATAGGATAGCCCAACTTAGTTTACATATAGTGGCCCAACTCAGTTAAGGAATTTCCACAGAAGTCCTGACAAAATTTCACTCTCTCTCTCTCTCTCTCTCTCTCTCTATATATATATATATATATATATATATATATATATATATATATATATATATATAAAATGCAGCTTCTTGGTAACTGTCTTTCCTTAGGTAGGCCCTGTTGGTTAACAGCAGACAGAGGCATGGCCTTTAAGATACAGCTTCCTGGTTCATGCTGGTGGCACTGGCAGCTTTTTTGGGAGGTCCTGCTACTGGACATTTAAATGGGGCTTATGAGGAGCAAACAGCTCTCTACTTGGTGGCGGCATGGACCCCCAAACTCTCCAGAGCTGGAGTAGTAAATATGGGTCCTACCAGTACATCTGCCAAGAAGCTAAGCTCTGACAGACCAAGGAGTGAGGCAGAACCAGCCACCAAAGCTACTGCTTTGGGCCTATCCATTCCTGCTTAGCAGTTTGAAGCCTCATGTAGTCAGAAAAGAGAGAGATAGACAATAAGACAATAAAGACAGATTCAGATGAAGAAAACTTCTAAATGATTTACAGTATGTTAAACATATATGTAGGCTTGGAAGAGAAAAGAAAAAAGGTATAAAAAGTCTTTTAAAAAGGAATAGATGCCAGGCGGTGGTGGTGCACGCCTTTAATCCCAGCACTCGGGAGGCAGAGCCAGGCGGATCTCTGTGAGTTCAAGGCCAGCCTGGTCTACAAAGCGAGTTCCAGGAAAGGTGCAAAGCTACACAGAGAAACCCTGTCTCTAAAAAAAAAAAAAAAAAAAAAAGGAATAGAGTAATAAGAAATTATAATAAGCCATATAAAGAAGTAAAATACACAGAGAGTCTGGATTATGTATATTATTATGTTGTTGTGGTGATATTTTATTTGTGGTCTTACAAATAAAGCTTGCACATGGGAAGGAGGGGTAGTGAGAGGACAAAGCCAGCCACTATGTTAAACATAGAGGTCAGGCAGTGGTAGCACATGCTTTTAATCCTAGCATTCGGGAGGCAGAGATTCATCTGCATCTCTATGAGTTCAAGGCCACACTGGGAACAGAGCCAGGCATGGTGGCACATACCTTTAATCCCAGCACTAGTTAACCATAGAGGTCCAGAGGTCTGTACAGATAGACAGAAAGTGATAGAGCTGGGTGGAAAGAGGAAGTATAGCTGGGTGGAGAGAGGAAGTAAGATGGCAGGGCACAGAAAGGTATATAAGGCATGAGTAGACAGGAAGTAACTCTCTTGGGCTGAGGATTTCCTAGCAGTAAGAATTTGTAGCTGACTTGTTCTATTCCTCTGATCTTTCAGCTTTCACCCCAATATATGCCTCCAGGTTTTTTATTAATAAGGCCTTTTAAGATCCATGTTACATGTTGTCTTTAAAATTTGTGGCTACTAAGAGACCATGGATTATGGAGACTGTTATATTAAACCTACCAATATACTTAAAAATTATTCTGACTTCATTTTTTAAGTCAAAAGATATGTTACTTTGGGGGAGAGGTTATATTTTTGTTTCTACAGGAAATGAGAGGCTGTGGATTAATTCTGGGTTAAGAAAAATTGGGTTTCATTGAGGAAGACAGCCTGGAAAATCTTTGATGGGTACTGATGGCCCAGGTGATCCAGCATCCAAATAGTTTCCAGGCTTCTAACTGAGGATCCAACTTCACAAAATACTACAGCCAATACTTAACAATTATCCTAAATTTTCTCAGGGTCCCAAATAGATTACCAGTGCCCCCAATCAACAGGAAGGAATCTAGACAACTATGCCCACATTATCAAAAAATGGATTATGGGCCAACTGTTAATTTTTTATTATTTCTCTTTGATTCTATTTCTTGTCGAGGCCCACAAAGGATTCCTAGTGAGATTTGAGCTTCCTTTACCCAGAAGAGCTGCATTAGAGGATTATGTGATTTCTAGGTGATTGGAAATGTCTATACTTGGCTGAGCTAGGTGGAGGTCTTTTGCTCCACTCTTTGGCATTCCTATAAATAGCCCTTTAGAAGAGACAGGAGGGGCCAGTGGATAAGGCTATCCTGTATTTCTATCTGTTTCTCTCCCTTTTATCCTTCTATCTAAATCCCTTATCCCTTACTCCTCAATAGTACCCTGAGGTAAAATTTGGAAAACTAGTCTCCTAACTGGCCTCCCACAGATAGTGCCAGAAACAGGGACCTGGGACTTGTTAAAAGGAGTGTCGGGGGGATCATGGGTATAAGGACACATGCCTGATAAGGAATTAAAAATAAAAACAATGGTATTTTATTGTCAGGAGTAAAAGTTAGGCAGCAGAATGCCAAAGTTGAAAAGTGAGCATGCAGTGTATATTTCTATCTTGGTTTCTATCTTTTTTCTTTCTCTTAATTTCTACCTATAAAAATTAAGAAAAAATGTGAGGTAGATTATAGGAATATAGTGTAAGAAGAAATTTAGAATAAAAGTAGAACTAGGAATATTGAGTAAAAAGAAACTTAGGGTAAGTTATAATAAGATAAGCAACAAGACAGAGGAACTATGTCCTTGATTTCCAACCATGGGACTATGAACACAAACTCCTGAGAAAAAACAGAGTCATAAAAAAATACTATGAAAGAAAATGGGCAGAAAATGATTCCTCTGGAAGCTTTTTGCCTGTGGACAGCCTAAGTTACAAGGAAAGAATTTTCTCTGAGGCAGACACAGGTGAAATAAAACTCTCCACTCTGCTGGCATTGCCACTGTATGAAAGCATCATACCATCAGAATTAATTTCCATGAAGCCAAAGTTTAAAGAACAGAAGTCTTGGGAAAAACTTAGCAATCTATCTCTCTAAAAACTAAAACTTTTCAGACCTCTCCTTCTAGATTATTTTCTCTTTCTGTAAGGGCAAAAATTTCACTCACCTGGAAATAACACCTTTCAGTATGAGAAAATTTGTAATTGCCCTAGAAAAAACAAAAAACCTCTTGGAATATGACAAATCCTCTCTGCTAGTTCTGTCTCTCCTTCAATCCAATAGTAGAAAAACAGCAGCCAGAATCTCCTGTGGCCAGACCCTATGCCCAAGAAAGTGCAGGCAGAAAGCCAACTAGAACCGCAGCAGAGGCAGTATGAGACATGGGGAGGGGCTGCTGGTGTGGAAGCAGTTATCAGAGAAACTGAGTCTCAATTAAGGGATCAGGGACTCTACATCTTGTGGGAGGGGACAAGCATGGACAAGCATAGTATCTATCCAGGCAAAAAAAATCTTACTGAAAAAGCTTTAAGTACTTTCATCTTCTTTCACTGATATGGTAAGGCAGGGAGTGGGGTGTGAAGCACCAAAAAGTGTTTGCTTCTGGCAGCAAACACCTGTCTGAGTGCACATGGACAGGTGTGACCCACTTCAGGAACAGTGTCAGGTGAAAATTCTGATTGGAGAAATACACCTGTCAAATGATAATGCCTGTGTCCTAATGCAAGCCTAGGGAAGAAAAAAAATCTGCTGTAGTAAAAGCAAAAGCATGAATACAGACTTATGAATGCAAGTTTTCTCCCAGACCCAAAAGGCAGCTTGGGAAACATAGTCCTTAATGTAACAGTGTGATCCTATAGTGAAAGGCAGTTTGGGAAATGAAGTCTGTAAAAGAGATACTGTTACTACACTGCTCAAATACTCTGTTGTTTCAGTGGGTTTTTTTTTTTTTCAGCTCAAACTGCTATTTTTTCCATATGCTTTGTTAGCTTGTCTCCAAGAAATGAGAAACAAGTGAACAGCTTTCTTGTCAGGTGGGAATTACTTGCTATGAAAAAGCAAGATGGTAAATTGAACATAAAATAGGCATTCCTTATAATCCTCAAGGACAAAGCATGGTGGAAAGAGCCCATGGCAATCTTAAGCAACAGCATTAAAAAATAAGAAGTAGGAAATTGTACCCTCAGAAGCTTGTTGAATGCCTGAGTTTGGTATGATGTGTGGAACAGAGAAATGTCAGCTCCAATGAGGTTCCTCCAGAAGAACTGGAGTAACTTTTAGAATGATATTAAAGCTGACCACTAAATCTGAACTTTTAGAAATAAAGCAGTGTTGAGTTCACTTATAATTTTTCCTATGGTAACTCATGATTTGCATACTCACTCTTGTTGAAAGAAAATAAGTTAGTTCTGTTAAGAGATTCTTTCTAGATGTTTGCTAATAGAGTTTACTCTTGAATATAAGTCTGGTAATAGTTCTAAGAAATCTCTTCTAGATATGTACTAAAGTTTGTAAAATAGTCATATAGAGTTTCCTTTTGAATATAAGTCTGTAAAAGGTGTAAATGTTGCTCAAAGGCAGGCGGATCTCTGTGAGCTTGAGGCCAGCTTGGTCTACAGAGCAAGATCCAGGACAGGCACCAAAACTAAATGGAAAAACCCTGTCTCAAAAACAAAAAAGTGTAAATGTTGAATGTAAGTTTGTAAAAACTGTAAATGTTAAATGTAAATTCATGCTAGAATTGTTTTTATTACTCCATCATTATCTGTCTAGTCCAGATAAATTAGATAACATTCATTTTTAAAGGATAAACAAAATCAATCACATTAGAAGCATCTTGAAGTTTTATTACTCTTTTACCTTCAGATATATTTGAATATTTTTATGATAGCTTAAAATATAATTTTATGATCTCAGTGGCCCCTAGAAAACTTAAGTGAAGACTTAAGTGAAGATGGCATAATTAGGGGATATTTTTGTCTTCTTCCTAGAAGTTTCCACTCTTTTTGTTTCTGTTTATAAAGGGGTAGGTGTCCTACAATGGGGAAAGCCTCCAACAATCAAGTTAGTTAGTAAAGGTGTCTTTATAATTAGCATGGTCTTTTACTTGGGTGGACACTTTAAAGTGTTTTGAATTAGCTGTTTTCTCCTGGGAATCACAATAGTCTCTTGAAAATTTTATTGAATATCTGTTAGGAGAAAGTTTTGATCCAGGAAAAGGGGTTGGTGCAGCTAAGACTGCTATAATCATCTTAGACCCATTCCAATAAGGATATTCCATCTTTATTATCTTCTACTCCTTTAGTGAGAGGTGTGACAGCTATGGAGATCAATGTCAATTGCTGTGGCTATCACTCTGTATGCTGTGAATGTGTTGCTCTGATTTGGTTGATAAACAAAACACTGATTGGCCAGTAGCCAGGCAGGAAGTATAGTATAGGTGGGATAAGCAGAGAGGAGAATTCTGGGAACAGGAAGGCAGAGTCAGGAGTTGTCAGCCAGACACAAAGGAAGCAAGATATAAAGATACTGGTAAGCCATGAGCCACATGGCAAGGTATAGATTTATAGAAATGGGTTATTTTAAGATTTAATTTAAGATCTAGCTAGCAAGAAGCCATTAGGCCATACAGTTTTAATTAATATAAGCCTCTGTGTGTTTATTTGGGTCTGAGTGGCTGCAGGTGCAGGTGGAACTAGAGGAAACTTCAGCTACAGCCAATATTAGCAAGCTCTAGTAAAGAATTGGGCCAGAGCTGAGTTAAGCTCTGTGCCCCCCAAAGATGGGCAACTTTCTTCTTGATAACTTCCTGTATATATATATATATATATATATATATATATATATATATATATATATATATATATATATAATTAATCAAGAAGAACAACCTAAGATAGGCACAGTCTATCTGAGGGACCTGGGGGACCCTTTTTATATAAAGAAGAGGGTATTGTGGAGGCACACAAAGATTTCCTAGTGAGATCTGAGCTTGCTTTACACAGCAGAGATGAATTAGAAGATTGCTTGACTGTGTGTATGATTTCTAGGTGATTGGGAGGGTCTATACTTGGTTGATCTAGGGGGAGATCTTTTGCTCCAACCCTTGGCATTCCTATAAATAGGCCTTTAGAAGATAAATGAAGGGACTGGTGAGTAAGATTCCAGGCTCTCTTGAGGCTATCCTATGTTTCTATCTTTTTCACACCCCTCTATTTTTCTATCTAAATCACTTATCCCTCACTCCTCAAGATTGCCCTAGGGTAAAATGTGGGAACATACCTCCCAACTGGCCTCCCATAATTTCTGGAGATGCCCTTTTCCCCTTCTTACAAGAGAATCTAAGCAAAAACTTGTCTTAGTAGGGGTGAATATTTACTGTGTAAGATAATTAGGAAGGTGTAAGGACCCAGCTACTAGAAATCTACAAACTAATGTGCCAATAACTTTTGAAATGTTAGTAGGAAGCGTCATTTATAGTGATGTTAAACAACAGATTATGTATACTTCTGAGGCTTATTAGCTAACAAATGCTTTGATATGGTGAGCATGGCATAAGTTACCAGATTCTGGAAAAAAAAAGACCAAACCTTCTATAATTAGATAGGAACCTGATGAGCCATATCAATATTTTGTTTCTCATCTTTTGCAGTCAATCTCTTGATGGTTGATGAGAAGACAGGAATAATTATTGTTAAAAAAAAATGGCATATGAGAATGAAAATTCTGCATGCCAGATTGCAATCCATTTCTTTTGAAAGAAAAAAGACATTAATTATTACATCATCCTCTGTGGTGATACTGGGACTTTATATATACAAGGGTTATCTCTGCCCTCAGCCCTCTCAGGCCAAATGGTGCCTCAGTTGTCTGCAGTCATCTAATAAGAAAAAGGGAATAAGAGCAATAGCAGTGGATATTTTAAATGTTGTGAGGCTGGACACTTTAAAAGTCAATGTGCACAAGGAGACAGAGTGCTGTTCAAGTCCTGGAGGCTAATGCCTCAGGTTTATGCCCTCACTGTAAACAAGAAAGTCATTGTGCCAGGGAATGTAGATTTAAGAGGGATAGTGAAGAACAGCCTTTGTCTCTGAATCAGGGACTAGACCCAGGCCCTGCTAAAATTTGGGGTGCTTTCAGTAACAACTCAGACTTATCCTCAAGGGTGAATGTCAATCCATTAGGCCTTGGTATTAAACACATTCATGCATGAAAAACTTCCAAAGCAATGTCAGGCCATGAAGTACCTGACTTCAGTTCTGCCTCCAGATTCATAGCAGCAGTATAAATGGGGGTCCAGGCCAAACTTACTGGTATTTTGGGGCCTTGGCCACAAAGAGTAAATGGATTGATAATAAGCAAAAATAGTGTGACCATGAAAGGTTTGGATTGTCAATCAAATAATCATTGGCTCATCAATAGGCCTTCTACTCAAAGAGAGTTTTTCTAGGTAGTCAAGGTCATATCACTGAATATTCATGAGGAGACCATTGGATATAAGACAGACAGGTCATAAGTCTTTCCTCTTCCTCAATATCACTATTGGTTGGTTAGAAAGATCCTTGCATACAGCATTTCAAACTGACTAAAGCAAAGTGCTAATATCTGTTTCTTATGTGTGGAATGATCAAGGGATGAAGGATGGTCCAGAGGAGGCCACTTCTTAGGTTACATTCTTTAGGTGTTCCTTTAGGAAACTGTTACTTTTCTCTACCTATACAGAAGATTCCAATTTCTTAGTAGAATAGAGATTAAATGGCATACATTAATCAATATCACATTCATACACACACACACACACACACACACACACACACACACACACACACGCTCATGTCACAAGTAGAGGGATAAATAACTTGATGCTCAGGTGTATCTGGATTCTCACTATCACTACAAAAAAATTCAAGAAGATTCAGTATAACATGACTTGAGTGTCATAAAGTCACAGCATTGTAAATGTGTAATGGTTCTCTAAGCTCAAAATAATGAGGAAAATAATCTGACAGGGACACAGCAATGTCGTTTCTTAAGCCTTCCTACTTTATAACATTATTCACAGAAGCATACATTTTCCTGTTCTTATATTTATCTCCCTCCACTATAAGCCTACTTGTCCACCTTGTGTGAACTCTATCCTAGCTTAACTGAGCAAAAGATGGCAGCCAGTCCTGATCCTCTTCCCCACTCTCCCTCCCTAGGCAGCTGCAGAGATACATCTTGGCTACCAAGTGGCTTTGAAACTCTAGTACAAATCACCTTGAGCTTCACAAAATTGAGTAAAATGTTGGGAATTTTTTTTTTTGGATTTTCAAGACAGGGTTTCTCTGTGTAGCTTTGGAGCCTGTCCTGGAACTCGCTCTTATAGGCCAGGCTGGCCTTGAACTCACAGAGATCCACCTTCCACCTGTCTCTGACTCCTGAGTACTGAGATTAAAGGCTTGTGCCACCACTGCCTAACTTGGGTATTTTTTTTTTTTACTAAATCTATTTTTTAAGTAAATTAGAGTATGATGTGATTTATAAAGTACATTGTATACATTAGCAGTTAATAAAATCATAATAAGATAAAAACATGAATCAAATATCTCAAATAAATTCTTAGCGAGCATAGATGACAAGGAAGGCAAGCATAATTTCACTGTGTGCATGCTTCATGTTCTTCTTAATGAAAGACAGTTAGGTTGTATTCTACTGTCTACTATACCAACTACACAGAAAAAGTGAACAATGGGGTGGGGATGGGCCACATTGAGGCTTCTCTATTTTACAGGAAATAAGACAAGCTTGTAGATGTAACAGTCTTATTAAATAAGAAACACAGATCCAAATGCAGAGTTAAAAGCCTAAGGTGTCAGAGCAGTAGCTAAGAGCTGAGACTAAAACCAACCACCTTTTTTACCCTTCACTGCCACTGCCGTCCTTCCCCTGAGAAAGAAACCTACTTCCGATGTATCTGGCATTTTATTGACTTTCTGTTCTGCCGTCTCATTGGTTGTAAACCCAACCACATAACCTCCTCGTCACTGCCTGTCTATACAGACCTCCAGATCTTCTATGATTGGTATTGAGATTAAAGGCGTGTGTCTCCATGCTGGTGGTGTCCTTGAACACACAGAGATCTGTCTGTCATGTGATCGGATTAAGGGCATGTGCTACCACTGCCAGACTTCTGCTATGGCTTGCTATTATCTCTGACCCCCAGGTAACTTTATTAACATACAAATAAAATCACATTTCAGCACAAATAAAATACAACCATATTTCCTACTTTCTATTTTAATAAAAAGAAAAAAGGAAAAAAGTTATAACTAATATAAGAAAAACTATATACAAAAAGTACAATAACTATATACAATATATACAAGCAATAAATAACTAAACAATGTCTAGTCCATTTGCATTTGACAAGTTCAGAGAAAATAATTCCATTATCTATCCTATTTTGGTAAGTTCAAAATGTACCTGATTCACTTTTTATCCTAACTTATATTACTAACAGAGCTATCTTATAATGTCTTTCAAATGTATACACTTACACCTCTTTTGTGAGTTTGTTTTCTGAAATTCTTAACAAGGAAAACTATAACTATAACTATCTAATTTTCAACTATAACTAACTAATCTTCAACTCCCTCAGAGACCCAAGAAGGAAATAAAATTACCTAACAAAAATAAAAACAGGAAGTGCACGCAAACAGCTTCCAAAAAAAAATGTGAGTTGACAGAAACAGCCAGCTGCCTGAACAGTCACCTGAGGTTTCTCCTCAGTGTTGGGGCATCATCTTCAGCCTATAGGCTTAGCATATCTGACAGACTCATTTGTGAAGTAGGATGTACACAAGGCCAACAGTTCGACCTCACATTTGGTGAGAGCAGTCCATGTACCAGAAACACCTGAATTCCACTAGTGTCCTGCCATGATTCAGGATTTTAAATTCTAGAAATTGTTGATTTTTTTTTTAATTCAGCTGTCCATTCTTCTTGGCTTGTGTGTGTGGCTTCATCTCGGCATCCTGTTCTTCTTCAATTCCATTTCTTCTCAGCATATGGGGGGCTTCAACTCTTTTATTAAATGTCAGTCTACCATTGAGAAGTTAGATTCTGTCAGCTTAGTTACCCTTTCAAGAATAACTGTTTCAGCTACTGTTCCACTGCACACCAGAAGCCATCAGTCCACTGCCTGCTCAGCTGCCTTTGAAGAAAAGGGCACTGTATCTTTCCCAGATTGCAAAGGCCATTTCAGAGATGGTGCCATATTGTCCTGGCCTCAGAAGATGCCTTTTGTTAAAACCCCAACCACACTTGTTTTAGCAATAATCAGTAGTCTTTGTTTTGTGTCCTGTCTGTCCATTTTGTTCTGTTTGTCAGCAGTTGATTCAGGGATACTTTGTTGTCCAGTGGCTGACTTTTGCCACAATGAAAGTTAATTCCATATGCAGTTTCTTCAATGCCCATATTTTCTCTGAAGGATATTGGTACTGCCAGGAGCCGACATGTCTCAAAGTCATAACAAAAAAAGAAAAATTTTCTAAGTTATTAAAACATTTTAAATGCCATATTCTGTAGATCTGTGAAGGGTTTGAAGATGACCTGTCTATCTAAATATATCTGCTCAATCTTGAAAACATACCTAATATGACTACAAGTTCGATTATAATGTCTAACTACTAACTTCCATTTCTTTATATCCTAATAGTTGGTAATAATAACATTGGAGGATCAGCAAATTGCATTACATTGTTAAATGAACGGTATAAGTACAAAATCTTGAACAAGATTAGAAATATACATATAGCATTTTCTGACAATCTCAATCTCAATATGCATATTTTGTATACAATATACAAAAATCCAATCCAATCCAATGTAAAGTATTTAAAACTAGTAATTGTCTTTTAAAAATAGATTCAATAATCTATCTTTATATCTATATCTTCTCTTTATTTTTCTGAGTAGATTCAATAATCAATCTACCCTCTACACTATCATTTCTACATATCTTTTTTTTAAACAAGAACCTTAAATCTAATCTCCTTTGCTTAGCCCTTTTCCTAACCCTTAAAAACAACTTGTAACCAACCCTCAACAATGAAAATTATCTCAGACCCAAAAACCATTAAAAGACAAAAAAAAAAAAAAAAACCACCCACCCCACACCACCTCTTTGGGAATGTGGGCGTCATATTCTTAAAATTGCTTCCTGCTGGATATGGGCGAAGGTATCTTTATTCTGAAAAGAAAAATTTTGGGTTAATTGTCAAATTCTAGGAAAGGTAGCTATATCCTTTGTTGTCCAATCTGTGCATAATGCCAAAGTTCAGGGTTTATCTTAAGTCCTTATTCAAGTAGTTTTGAAACTGGATCATCTCAACTAGCCATCTCAAAACTGCTCTGAGCAGTTTCTAGTCCAAAGCTGATATGTAGATGATGTTTGTCAGCTTAGTGTTATTATTATTGTCCATGTGGAATTATTGTTGTTGTGGGGCACCATCTTCTTCCTGGAGACTTCAGTTGATGTTAGGCCTGGCTGTGATTTCCTACAGAAAACTGATAAGAGACTCAAACACAAAGACATGTATAGGCGGCTAAGTGAAGCCCTTTTTCTAGAATTAGTTAGTACTCTATATGACCATTAATATTTTAACAAAGTTTTATATATATCTTGTAAATTTTGATATAAAATTTATACTTTAAGAAAAGTTTAAAGAATCAGAATAGAGTCAAAGAATTGAGATTAGTAGTAATAGAATAGACCCTTAATTAATTTGGTTTTTCTCCTGTCCCATATCAGAAGATGGCTCTTTCTTCTGGCATGATACAGGGAGTTTGCATTTTCCTTTTAACAACATGCTTGAGTTTAAAGAAGGAGAGAGCCATTCTCCAACTCCAAAGTCAGCATTAAATTTTAATTGAACTGGGACTACAAGAAGACCAATAATGTTAAATGTTTTTAGAGAAGAGTAGAAACAAATATTTAGGAAGACTTATGAAATTTTATAGCTGATATACCAATAGGCCATTTTACTCCTTTTCTTGGGACAGATGATTTGTCCTTTTTCTTTAGTTGTCTCATTTGTCCAGTGTTCTTCAGATTCCTTAGCCTTCATTCTCCTAAAAGACAAAAACAAAAACCTTTCCACAAGACTAATTTTGGGGAGGTTCCCTTTTGGAAAGTTATATCTGATTAAATGAAAAGGTGTGTGTTAATGGTATAAGTTAGTTTAAATCGGATGGTCATGCTGGTTGATGAAATATCACCTCTCCTAATTAAGAGGTCTCTCTTCAAATCGAACCTTTATCAATTTTGATAGTATCCACAGCTTATCTTCTCCTGTAGAAACAAAAGCAAAACCTCATCCCCAATGTAACACATATCCTGGTTTCCATTCTGAGGTCAGCACATCCTTAAAGTATATAGGCTGATTTAATTCTGTAGTATTTTCTATTATCCAGTGTCTCTCTGCAGCTGTTGTTCCTTTCTCATTAGCACTGAGAAAATTCAAAGTTAATAGAGCATTATGCAGTCTATTTCTGGGGGGTTTGTTACCCCTTTCTGTTTATTTAGCATACCCTTTAGAGTTCTGTTTGATCTTTCTATAACTGCTTGGCCTGTAGGATTATGTGGTGTACCTGTAATATGCTTTATATTGTAATAAGCAAAAAACTTTCATTTTAACAGAGACATATGCTGGAGCATTGTCAGTTTTAATTTGTGCAGGTATACCCATGATGGCCATAACTTCCAGCAAATGAGTGATTACAGAATCAGCTTTTTTCAGAACTCAAAGCAGTTGCCCATGGAAATCCTGAATAAGTATCGATGGTATTGTGTACATATTTCAGTTTTCTAAATTCTGCAAAGTAAAACATGTCCATCTGCCAGATTTCATTCCTCTGAGTACCCTTTGGGTTACATCCTGCTGGTAATGGAGTCTGATTGTAAAAGGAACAAGTAGGACATTTCCTTACAATTTCCATGGCTTGTTGACAGGTTATGGAAAAATAATTTTTTTAAACCTTTACTGTTGATATGATTTTTTT
>CABHPR010000042.1:0-29666 GCA_902168415.1 Peromyscus melanophrys
AAGTTCAAAGACAAAAAGAAAGGTCTTTTAACTTGTTCACTTTTCGTTTTTGAGACAGTTTCTCTGTAGTTTTTGGCCGTTCTGGAACTCACTCTAGATCAGGTTGACCTTGAACTCAGATCAACCTGCCTCTGCAGTGCTGGGATCAACGGTTTGTGCTCTTACTATGCTATGTAGTCCAGGCTAGCCTTGAATCCATGATTCTCCTGGCTCAGCCTCCTAAGTGCTAAGGTTCCAGGTGGGAGTCACTGCATCTGGTTCCTTTATAATCTTAAAAGGATTTTTGTTGGAGTGATTCCACACTATGTAGTCCTTGCTGGCCTAGAAATCAGTATGCGGACCATGCTGTCCTCGAACTCTTAATGTATCCACCTGTCTTTGCCTCTTAAGTGCTGGCATAAAGGCCTGCACCATCACACCAGGCTCAACGGGAGTCTATTGGCTTTAAGATTTTTTCATACAATATTATTTTGATCATGTTCTTTCCCATCATGGCTTTTCCATGATTCCACACCTCCCTAGCTCACCCAATCTCATGTTCCTCAAAAACACAACAAATCCAAACACACAGAATCCATTTTGTATTGGACAACTACTCCTGAGCATGGGACCTTGCCTTGGAGTGTGGTTGATACACCCGGTGTCAACTGCAGAGAAAACCAGTTTTCCCCTCTCCCAGCATATAGCTATCTCAATTGCAAATAGCTTCTTGGTTAGGGGTGGGACTATCTGCTCACTTCCTGTTCTCCACGCTCGGATTTTGTTTGGCTTGAAACTGGCTCAAGGCCTAATTCTAACTGCCCACAGGGACCACTCTACCCCTGCCCTAGACTCCTTCATTTGCAGCAGAGCCCTTCCCATCTGGCCTCTTTGAGAGGAGTAAGAGCATGTTGCTCTTGAGCATAGGTGGTCGAGACTGGAAAGTGGAATCTGCCAAGTGCCCCCAGGGTGTCATCCTTATGTCTCCCTCTTTAGATTTAACCTTCAGGCAACCTAGTCATCTGCGGGGTCACACGAGAAGTGACACTCCAGCACTTTCTATTACTGGGGTCATGAGGAGGACAGGCCTCCAACCACCCAGATGAACCAGGCAGGCTCTTCTTGCAGCAAATGGGGAAGGTGCTTGCCAAACTCCTGAAGCCTTTCCCAGGCAAGGATGCGAACAGCAGATGCCATAGGTCTGCAGATCTGTCTCACTAGGCTCTTGTTCTGTTAGAGACCGAGACCATTTCTGGCGTGAAACATCCCGGGGTGGGTCTCACTTTGCCCAAGGCTGAGCTGAGCGAGATATGGAGTCTGGGAGATAGAAGCCGGAGACTGTCCTCACTATCTGCAGACGTCATTTTCACCTTGCGAGGCAGGCAGCACCCTTCACTCTGCACGCTGAATGAACTGCGCCTTGCTGGACCCAAGTTCATTATCAGCAGGGTCTACTGTATACAGTTGTTGAAAATGGATCCTGCAGATGGGGGACAGCTGTTTGTACTTAGCGGTTAAGTGTCCCTGCGATGCTGGCGGCCTCTGACAAAAGCACTGCTCTCTGCAAGGCATCCATCTCTCAAAGACTTCCTAAATCAGGGCCAGATGTCTGCACACGACTCTTGTTTCTTCTGACGATTCTTCCGAGAAAGGGGCTTTCATTGAGGTGTGGGAATTTGGGGGGTACACAAGCCAGCACGCTCAAACCCCTAGAAGATCGGGGTGGCAGCTGTGTGCTAAGGACAACTGTCATAACTGAAAGGGATAATATGTCCCTTTTACAGATGTGGAGGTATAATCAGGAAGACGGGGTTTGCCTAAGCCTGGACCACAAGTCCCACAAGCCACTGTACTGTTTTGGGAACTATAAAGCCATTGCGTCAAGGACTGCCCTAGTTCAAGTTCCTGCTTCTCCATGTTCAGTTGGATAGACGTGGTCAAAGTTGGAGGAGCTTTTTTTGCAGTTGTGTTTGTCACTGGAGTTCTAGCAAGTGGGGTATCAACACAGATCTGAACTTCAGTTTACAATAATGAAGTACTGATTTATCCCTTTCACCTTACTAGCCGAAATACAGACAGTGGCTGGAGCAACAGCAGCAACTTTGATATGTGAGGTGACCTCAGAATGAATGCTTCCCATGAGGCTCATGGAACATGCCAGCCCTAGACAGACCAGCCCTCCAGGTCTGGTTTGGGCTTATCAGTCTAGTATTCTAGGTTTGGGGACATTATCAGATACACCTAAGCCAATGTGGCTTCACACTATCAAGGGCACCACGTGATGTCTGGCTCAGCAGAGGCCTGTGTGCCTCCTGCTAATACTCTTCTAATATTGGGTGATGTGGAATATTTTAAGATCTATTGCATTCGTTTATGCTGTGGAACATTTGTTTAATGATGCAAAGCTGTGCTGTATTCTTTTATGTTGCATTTGCTTAACTCCGAAGCTGTGTTGTCTAAAACACCTGATGGTCTAATAAGGAGCTGAACGGCCAACAGTGAGGCAGGAGAAAGGACAGGTGGGGCTGGCAGGCAGAGAATAAATAGAAATCTGGGAGGAGGGGGATCAAAGAAGACCAAGAGAACAAGGAGAGGTGGATGCTAGCAGTCAGCCAGCTATGGAGTAAGAGTAAAAGATATACAGAAAAGGAAAAAGCCCAGAGGCTAAAAATGGACTAATTTAGGTTAAGAAAAGCCGGCGAGAAACAAGCCAAGCTATGACTGGACAATTATAAGAATAAGCCTGTGTGTGTAATTTGGGAGCTGGATGGCAGGCCCCCCAAAAGAGTAAAAACCAACAGTGACAAATCCACAGAGCTA
Source organism: Peromyscus melanophrys (assembly GCA_902168415.1). Taxonomy (NCBI): domain Eukaryota; kingdom Metazoa; phylum Chordata; class Mammalia; order Rodentia; family Cricetidae; genus Peromyscus; species Peromyscus melanophrys. Next base: position 2,800 of record CABHPR010000042.1, read on the forward strand.
TCATCATGGAAGAAACATTTGCAGTCCTGAGTCCATAATAAAGGACAGGAAAGAAACCCCTTAACCTTTGAACATTCATGTTTCAGCATGCTAATACTCAGAATGACAGTCTAGAACTTTTGTGTCTATTTTAGGAGCTGAATGTTGTTAACCATCCAGGTATGCTCACGCTCTCACGTCAGTCTTATCTGAGCAACTGAGGGAGCAATACATCTCCAAGTATGCCCACCAGGTAAAGCTGAGGTTTTTAGAACCACTGCCTACCTTTTCCAAAGCCACCCAAGCTCAGCTAGAGGTTTGCTTAACCGTGCAGGGTTTCTGAGCACAACGCCAGTGGAGCACAGTCCAAGACCTCTCATCTCCATAATTTCCTCCCCTTCCTGTCTGGATCCCCCAGGGTACAGCAGTTAGGGTATGCCACTTTCAAAGCCCTGTCCATCAAGGGAGGGGAGATCGGGAGAAAGCAGGTGTTAATGGGAGCAATAGGTTTCTTGACTCCAAGGGGCCACGGATGTAGGGAAGTCAAGTTAGGGCAGAGCCGAGTTTCCCAAGGAACAAGCTTGAGCCACTACAATCTGTGGTTCTGACTCTGGTTTGATCGGAGTTCAGGCCAAAGAGGCTCATGGCTCGAAGTGAAGGGGAAGCGCGGGGCCCTACAGTCCAATCTCACTGCTCCTCCACACACCAGTCAGCGGTTCCACGCGTCAGACACTTGGTGCAACAGCTTTCCTGGACCCTACTCTCCCCCCAGAAGTGGCAGCATACACTCCCACCAAGAGCCCCAGGAAGTTACAGATTAAGGGACATATGAGCCCAGTTGGTGACTCTCACCCCCTACATTCTATTTTAATCTTCGCGACTGTTCTCACTTTGCAGGAGACTCATTGTTTAAAGCAGTTATATTCATCCCTTAGTCAAGGTCCCTCATAGACAGAAAACCATAAACGTGAGTTTGAGTCTTTAAGTAGGAGAACCCAGCAGTTGCATGAGGGCCATCAGGAACTTGGAGGATGGCCTAGTGGTAGAGCTTGCCTCTCATGCAGGAAGGCCCTGGGTTCCATCGTGAACGTCCCAAGCAATAACTGCTTTTCAGGAGTCAGGAAGTCCAGCTTTCTTAAGCCTGAGAAATGGGAGAATGAAGTTGGCCATTGCCACACATACACACACAACCCCCAGCATTCTTGTCCTTCAGCCTCAGTCCCTGGGGACATTAGTCCCCCATGGACCTCGTGGGGAAATTAGAAGCAAGTGTTCAATTTCTCCTTCCGTGGCTGTTTGGGGCTGGGAAATCACTTCTCCCCTGCAGCCCTTTCCACACCAGCAGCTGCGATTCCCCCTCACTGTCAGTACCTTGCCAACAGGTTGGAAATGAATACGTTTCTCCACAGATGGCTGTCAGACAGGACACATGTGCAACGCTTGCCTCCCTGCACCCGGGAGCATCAGACCTGGCAGAAGGTGGTCCCAGGACAGAGACTCGAGGCAGCGGCTACCATCTGCCCAGCTAAGGTTTCTGGTGATGAGAGGGGAGGCTACGGAATGTGAGAGAAGTTTGGCTGACCTCTGCTGTGGCCCTCATCTAATACAGGAAGTGCTGGGACCCCGCGTGCTCACACCTGGGAAGGGCGGCGAGGACCAGAGCTCACTTTACCCAGCCACAATTTCACTTTTTGCCCCCAAGGATGTGCAAGATGCTGGGAGATCATTGGAGAACAGTTGGCCTTTGCTCAGCTAGTTTGCCTCTTATTTCTATCTCTAAATGGGCTGCTATCATGGAGGTCGGTACATGGTGGGATGGGGGTAATAGTTATCTTAAAATGTTGACTCTGTCCACGGGTACTGAGTCACATGAGACAGGGTGATGCAGTCAGTTACTGCTGAGCTCAGAAATACTATTCAAGTCTCACTTTGCAGTCACTACCCCCATGGCACTCTGGTCTGGCAGGAAGCTTTTAAAAAATGCCCTAGCTGGATGAGGCACACCATTTGGCTGTCAATCATGGAGCCGTCTCTCCAATGTTTACGTGTACAGGCATGCTGAAGAGATTCCAGAGACTCTTGTTGGGCCCTGGAGATCAGAGAATGGCTCATCCTCAGCTTCTAGAATAGACTCAGAAGGTAAGAATTCACCCAGAGCTTGGAGATCCAAAGATAGGGTGGACCCCATTGTCATCTGTGGTCTAAGATTACAATACTGACTTTTCAGGGGACTCAGCTGTGAAAGTTGTACAACTTTGGGTGGGTGGGAAAAGGCTTCTCAAGGCAGTTTTCCCCCTCAGCACTATGAGGCTCCCAAGAAGTACTCAGAACCAACTAGGACTTCCATCTAGAATAACTTTTTGTAGCAAGAGACAGCACCCCGAGATCCTAGAGTAGTCAAAAGTTTCACGAGCCAATGGCCCAGTGTCAGATGCAGCCTGGAGTCATGCTTTCAAAAATGTACTGGGATCAAATGAGACCTTCACATCGATTCCAAGGTGCTTTCCCACACCACTATCTGGTGGCGGAGGTTTTATGAAATGCTAAGCACATGGATGAGGAAAAACCTCGTCTGAAAAAAAATGGTCAATTTTAAAGATCGACAGTAACAGACCAACACGGTCCTTGTGATAGTTATCTGTCTATATAGACCAGGTGACCACACGTTTGCATGCTGCTTGGAAGTTCACCGATTTAGACTTCTAGACGAAGCCTCACACATTTAAAATGCATTCTTCAGTGAACAAGGCAGAACTGAAGTCACCCCTCTCCCATTGTCCTGTCTGATCACACTCCAGTGTCCACCTGTGGCCTTCGCAGTGCCCAGTGACACTCACCCCTGTCAGCGGCCTCTGGCTCACTGCTCGTGGGGCTGTGACTGAGGAGATGATCAAGACGGAGGACAAGGTCTCAATGTACACTGTCTCAACTCTTTGTGCTAGTTAGCTTTAAGTCAATTTGACACAGGTTGAAGGGGTTTCAGAGAAGAATCAGAAGTGAGAACGAACCTGCCTCTGTAAGATCAGGTTGTATGCAAGCCTGTAGGGCATTTTCTTAGTGACGTAGAAGGGCCCAGCCCATGGTGGGTGGTGCCACCCCTGGGCTGGTGGTCCTGGGTTCTATCAAGAAAGCAGGCTAAGCAAGCCATAGGGAGCAAGCCAGTCAGCAGCACCTCTCCATGGCCTCTGCATCAGCTCTTAGTTGGAGTTCCTGCCTTGACTTCCCTCAACGGACTGTGATCCAGGATACATGTAAGCCAAATAAAAACTTTTCCTTCCAAAGTTGCTTTTGATCATGGCGTTTCATAGTAGCAGTAATCACAACTAAGACTTTCCAAGACTGATTTTTTTTTTTCAAAAGTCAAGGATATTCTAATATGGGGTCAAGGACATGCTAATTGAGGTCCCTGCTACTGTCTGGCAGCATCTATCTGAAAAGGTGCTGCTGTTGCCGGAGTCCACACCTAGGGGCAGCACTTTCTAACCCTGCAAGGGCTTGGCCAGTCTTCCCTGGTTTCCTTGATCTCTATAGTATCCAGACATGACATCACATTTGAGTCACAAACTGGATGGGCCAAGAGCTTCTGAAAAGGACACCATTGTTGAGATGTCCTTGTTGTTCACCCATTTTTAGACAGGGTATTTTGTTTAAAAGAGGGTGGATATAGAAGTGACAGGATAAAAGGGTAGATTATTGAATTTTAAACCAAAAAAAAAGCAACTATTGAAGTCTCAAATAGTTTACATTGTATAAATATACAAAAATCCATACCAAATTTGAGGTTATTTTGTTAGAACCCACTGTACATACATTTCTTCTCTTGTTCAAGGCACTGTACTCATACTGCTCATTCAACAATGCATTCATTCCTGGTACTTTAAAACCCAGCCAACTACCTTTGGATGGTGACGTCATGGCCCTGGAGAACCTACTACCAACCGCTTTCCGAAACCGGTACAATTTCTAACTGCATTCTGTGGACTTATCCTTAACACCCACAGCTGAGTGTAGTGTTCACCCTCAAAGAGAGTTCTTTCTACAACAGATCGGAGGATCGTCTCCAATCCTGTCAAAATGCAGAGACCCGAGTGTGGGATGCCCAGTTCCAATCCATCTATATAACACAACCCCTACACCCAAGTCTTCTCAGGGAAGACAGGGAGCAGGAAGATGTTAAGAACCAGATATAGGAGGGAACAATATGGCTGCCTAAGGACAACCTACACAACGACACCACAGTCGACCTGACTAAAGGGGATGGGGGAAGTCTCTCCCAACCCTTGAAGTGCCACAGGCAATGGCTGCAGATAGAGAGGGCAGATAAATGTAAATCAGGGATGAATCCCTCCCCTCCTCATCGCTTACCCAATCTCAAGTGGACTGACTCCAAGACATAGCAAAATGAGCACACTGAATGGACTCAGCAGGCTGCATTACTAGTATGTATTATATACACACACATGTATAGGAACTATGGAGATTAATTTGAGGTGAGGGAGACAGTTGTGGGGAAGGGTGAAAATGATGTCAATACTCCAGTGTGAGAAGTCTCAGAAGTTGGCAGTTAATACTGTTTCTAGTGTCATTGAGAGTGGAGACATTTACGTGTTCAGTCTCCAAATACTTGGTTTCTCACTGCTGACGTCTAACATCAGCCAGAATATTTCAAGAACTACTCAGTTTCTATCCTGTCCCCCAAACACTTCCTTCTGAGCTTCTGGAAGGTACCCGTTTATTACCCAGGGCTCAGAGGCTTCCAATTGGCTCCCAAGCTTTGTTCCTAGCCTGAGCATTCCGAGTCCCATTACCGCTTCACAAATGCAGGCGATTTCAGGGATTAGAACCCTCACCTCTGGGGACCTTCTCACACTCCGCTAGGTGTGTTTTAATCACCCCGAGAGGCCCTGGCTGTCATGTCTCATTACTTAAATATATTATCATGGCCTGGCCTTGGCTGGTTTGGTGGGATTAAAGCAATAAAACTCAATGGACAAGTGGCTAGTGTTAGTTACCACCCAGAAACCTCTGGGTGATGGTGCACAGCTGTGGTAGTTTACACCCTACCCTCACCCCTACTTCCGCTCAAGCCCCACCCACATCTGGAGCCAGCAGCTTCTGCTCCCCATCAGCAAGGAGGCTGTCCTGGGGTTGGTCCAGCTTCCAAAGGAAGGCCTGTTGCCTAGCAACAGACAAGCTGACTTACTCCTTTCCTCTCCTGGACCACAGGGGTTGTGTTACTTTAGTTGACCCTCACTCAGATAGCAAGTGAGGTATTTTGTGTTATTTATGCTCATTTATTCTTAATGATTGTGGCAGGAGGAATATTCATTCCTTGATCAAAAGTGGGGCCAGGGTGGCATTCTGAGACAGTTTTATAGAGATGTAGAAATAGGTATGGGAGGGCCCATGGGACTTCTTTGTAAGAATTCCTATGATTTTTTTTTTCAGAAACCAAGCCTTGTAGGAAGGCTCACAACCTCTTATTTTTTGCTATACAATAGAACTCAATACCACCACACAGCTTTAGCCGAACAGTGGCTATTCTAAACCATGACAACGTCTGAGACTGACTTTCCAAGCTTTGAATTTTTGGAATGGCTTGGAGTTCAGACACAATTGTAGCAATGAACATTTTTGAAGGAAGCAGATGCCCAGCCCTCCACTTTAAGATAACCGCTACCGGGCATCTTGGAAAGATAAGACCAAGTCATAAGCAGAGGCAACCCTGAAGGGACACCATGGGCTCAGAAGTCGGCATGCCTCCACTTGAAAGTCGGCCCTTTTCCCTCTGTTGCTTGGCTAGCTCAGTCGGTGGAAAATGGGACCCTTCCTTGCAGCATACTCAGGAATGCTCATTTCCAAAGCAGGTTTCCTCCACTCCAAAAAAAATGAACAAACTAGCTTCTACCCGTTTTACATGTTTGAAGCATCACGATAAGCCCTGGCACAGGACTTGTTTCCCATGGTGGCACAGCCACAGGTGTGCGCCGCATAGGTCATCTCAGCTCTCGGCGTCAACATTGACCTTGCTTGGCTTCTGAGACACTTTGAATTCAGTTGGCTTTGTCAGTCACAAAAGCCGAGTACACAGTGGCTAACAGGCAAGCTTGGAGTCCTTCTGCCCAAGCACTCTGAGTATATTTGTACGTATGTGTGCCTGGTTAGTTCTACGTCAACTTGACGCAAGCTAGAATCAAGAGAAGAGCCTCAACTGAGAAAATGCCTCCAGAAGATTTGGGCTTTGTAGGCAAGCCTGTGGGACATTCTTAGTGATTGATGGGGAAGGGCCCATATCTTAGGGTGGTGCCATCCCTAAGATAGTGGGTTCTAGAAGAAAGCAGACTGAGCCCGTCATAAACCAGTAAGCAGCACTCTTCCACAGCCTGTCTCAGCTCCTACACCTCCAGGTTCCTGCCCTGCACGAGTTCCTGTCCTTTGATATGGAAATAAACAAAATACACCCCTTTCATCAAGTTGCTTTGGTCATGGTGTTTAATCAGCAATAGTGACCCAAATTAAGGCAGATGGGACACTGAACTTTGGCTTTTGACCCCTTGGTGTCTTACTTTTCCTTCTAAATTGGATTCAGGCAAAAAGATTTATGCAAAATATGAAAGTTACTAGAAACTATGGTTTTGAGTTTCTGTAGGACTGGAGAACACTCGTCATCCTTCAAATGAGGTTTTAAGTAGTTGACCCACCTCTGACTATTCCCCACCTCCTGCAGGTTTGACCAACACCAGCCTGGTGCACATCCTTCCACAGCTTTCTCTAAAGCAACAAAACAGAGTTCCCAGTTTGGCTTCATAAAGCATTGTAGGCACTTGGAAATTACTCAGCAAAGGGCTTGCTAGAACAATTGTTGACAAGACATAATCAGTTTTAGTCATGTCTGTGTGTGGAGGCAAAGAATAGGATGCCTGGATGTCTCCTACAGTCTTGCTATGAATTAACTCCTCTTGAAATCTTAGCTTCTGGGGGATATTTCCCATCTATAAAAGTTACTCATGTGTCAAATCCAAGGTTGTCACCTGTATTACAGTGTGGTTTGTTCCAAAAACTAAACCAGTAGAACCAAGTGTAAGTCCCAAAGCAAGTTCTTCAGAGAGCTCAGGTTAGGAAACCCTTCGTGCAACCCATGGAAAAATGACCACTAAATTTTGCCAAAACAAGGCAAGATGGTCCTTCAGGTTCCTGCATAGCAGAGGAGACTGCCAGACATTCTGCAGGACACAGGGAGAAGCAACTGAGAAACTCTAGGTCTATAAGGCTGAAGATGCCCCAATATTGCAGAGGAACTTTGGGTGACTGTCCAGGCAGCCAGCTGTCTGTCATTCTAGATTTTTGGAAGTTGCTTACAATGCTCTTCCTATTTACTTAGGTAACATTATATCCTTCTGGGGTCCTTGACGTAGTTGAAGACTAGTTCTTATTATAACCAAGGAAAATTATTATAAGTTAGATATGAAACCTTAGACTCAAATGTAGAATAGATAGAATATTTTCTTTAATTTTACCAAATACAAAGACTTGATATTGTAACTAATTCTTGCTTGATAGTAAAATTACATATAACTAGAACAGCTACGTTAAAGCTAAAACCTTCCTTTTTGATTAGACAGAAAAGGGGAAGTGCTGTGGGATGTCTTTCTGCACACTGTTAATATGTGTTGCTATGATTAGTTAATAAAGGAGCTGCTCTGGCCTATGGCAAGTCAGGTTATAGCAGGCAGGAAATCCAAGAGACAGAAAGGAGGAGAGGTGGAGGAGATGCCAGCCTGCCACTCAAAGAACATGTAATGGGACGCAGGTAACACCATGGCTACCTGGCAACTTATAACTTAACCCATTTCTCATAATCTATAAGAGATAGCTAACAAGAAGCTTGAGCCATAGGTCATACAGTTTGTAAGTTAAAAAAAGGAATCCCTTCATGCTGAACTGTTCAGCTGGTAGAGACTGAAACTGAGTCACGTGCCCACTGAAGTAAGAGACTTCTGCAAGTGGCCCCACTGGAGAAGTAGAGACCACATTGTCACTTATCCCTTTAGAATCCTAGTACCAAAGTGACTAAGTAGGGATGTCTACATGGAATTCTGGGGTTATTTGGTCTAAGTAGCTCAACCTCACCTAACTGATGAGCAGTCTCAGCAGGCCTTAGGTCTAAGTCAGTTCTAATGCTTACACTCCTTATTGGCCTAAAGGGGAGATATTATTGGAGACATCCCATCTTCCACATCCCATCTTCCACTGGAGTTCCCAGCCATTAGCCAGGGCAATTGAATTAGGGCAAGTTCAAGTATCCATCAAACCCTCAAGACCAGATTGAGATGTATTGGCAGCTGTCCCCAGCCTAAGATTCAACACCACTTATTTTCATTGGTGAGTTATTTTTTTTTTCTATTGAGCTTGTCAGGTTCAAACTTTCCTGACCCCTCCCCTCCCTACGGTCAGTGTGGTTGATTCCTAGGTGTCTGCTGGACAGACATGCATAGCCACTACCATCTTTATTTTTTCTGGCTTCATGCTGTCAGACCTCTTGCCCATTCCCACCTCCAAAGTTGAGACACAGCCATGTCTCATTTTCCCCACCCTCATTTCTAAAGGGTACCCCCTCTTCCTTGATATTAGCTGGTTGACCCACCACTGTTCTCAGCTCTGCTTCCTGTCTAGAGATAGTACTGTGGTTGGTGAGCAAGGGATCTGGGCTTAAGTCCAGAGTAGGGCAGTGATGCTCGAACTCAGTAAGATTGGCAAGAGTTAGAACACTCAGGCCCCATTACTAGCTCAGCACTAGCAAGGCTTCATACTAGCAAAAACTGGTGCAGAGTAAGGGAGTTGAGAGGCTTCCATGTATATGTATGACTATGCAGTCCTGGGAAGACTGGCAATAGCTTGCCCTCCATAGACCCGAGTCTCAGGCCAGACGTCAGCATGCAATTTCATGGTGTTAGGCCACTGACTACTGAGAGAATGTCACCATAGGCTCAGTTCTCTTTCATGAGAGTCCAGTCAGTTAGGTGCCCCAAAACAGGTGCTATACTTTAGAGCAGGACAGGAAGGAATGTTAAGTCAGGTTTCCACTCCATGACACACTGAGCACAGAACGGCATTTCCCAATTGAGCTTCAAACTAGAGCCATTTCATTCTGCAGAGTCAGCCATCTTTATCCCCATTTTTAAAACTGAGCAATGTTAATGGCCCCCACTAGGGTTGGCTGAGCCCATGATGATCTCCAGGAAGGCTTTCATACCCACCCCAAAGTTCCTATCAAGCTAGGCAGAGATGTGCCCTAGACCCTGAAGCTGCACAAGTGTCTACAAAGGAGCCAGAGAGACTTGAGTCAAGGTGGCTGGGTTGACGAAGACTCTTCAGAGGCTAAGTTCTTTGAAAGCAGCAGAGCAAGGAGAGGGAGTTCTAAGGGGAGGTTCATATTATTTACGTCAGTCTCTGGATCTCAGTTTAGTTGTAGGATGTAGAGTATACCTTCGTCTCAAGGTTTGCCCTTAGCCATTGAGAAAATTTTCTCCCTGGGTTAAGGGACTAGGCAGTTGCTACTCCACACAGGTCCCTATGACAAACCCAAGTCATACCCATAGTGAGATGGGTATTACAGACCATGGGTCTGGGAATTTGATGCAGGAGCATGACACAAAAGCAGATACACTGTAAGGTAAGCATTGAGAGCTTGGAGTCTCCCCCCCTCCACTTTCTCCCTAGTCATTCCCAGCCTCTCCCTGGGCCCTTGAGGCCACATGAAATTAGAGTTGCATACAACTGGCTGAGAGGAAGGACCAGATATTCAAGTGAGGGTCTAACGACCTCCTTTTTTCTCCTTGTCCCTTTGAGAGGAGATCAACAAGTTCAGCTGTAATAAACCCTTTGCAGGTAGGCACAGCTGGCTTGAACACAGAGCCACACACAACTCTTCCATGGTGGGAACATTCCATGTACTTCAGAGGAGAGCCCTTTAGGTTCCAGCCCAGGCTCCCATCTTGTTCGTAAGAGATCATGGGTGCCTCCTGGTTAAACCACAACCTGGCTCCCTCACTCTTAACCACTGGACTTTCTTTGCAAGGCCTGGCAACAGCCTTGTTGCCTGTGTCTCCTTAGAAATATCAGAGATGTCAAAGGCCTCAAGCCAGTGTCTAACAGGCCCAATGCCTGCCTTTATGTTCAGTTTGAGTTGGCTTAGAAATGTGCCCACTCGACTCATGGATGGAGCTAGGATTATATGGGCACACTGCCACACCCAGTTTTTATGTAGGTTCTGAGCGCAAACTCAGGTCCCTCATGCATGCCTATGCACCAGATGCTTTAGTCACAGAACCTTTTTCGACATTGTAGCCCTCTTTCAATCGCTTCTCAAGTCTTGCTTGCAGGAAAAGCATTTGAGCTAATACAAAAAGCTTCCTACATTAACAGCAAAAATCAAGATAACAGGACTCTTATATGTGACTCTTCCTAGAGGGGCTTGGCATTCTACCTGTAACATTAGAGACTGGTCATGCCAGGACATCTGGACAGACTTCCCTTGTATTTTCTCTACAACCATAATTCACAGCCAAAAGCCTAGTAGGCTCTGGGAGATTGCTTTTCTTGATGGCCCCTCCCAGGGGTGCCCAAGTCAATTCCATCAACCATGGGTAGAAAAAAAATTCAAGACAGTGCTTGACCAGAGGTAATGGTGTCCTTGAAGTCCTTCCTTCTGTAGAGGTCACCCCCCCGCCCCGTTGGGCATCTGCTTACAGCTAGCACTCCTCTGTGGGTGGGGCTGGATAAGGCCTATTCCAGTCACCTTTCCACTATTCCCCCTCCCCTCTGTCCATCAAGTCTCCAAAGCCTGCTTTGATCAAGATTGGCCAAGTTGTGGGCTCATGAATACAACAAACTGCATTCTGTAGCAGAAGATAGTCACATGGACACTGCAGAGGACTCCACTTGACATGGGTATTAGGTAGCCTCATGGGAAAGGCTAGACTTCCTCAAATGGAAACAATTTCATTTGAATCCTTAACACACCCTCTTAAAGACTGAGCAACTATCCTTGGTTGTCCCCCCTAAGAGGGAGAAAAGTGCCCCCCAGATGTACTTTAGACACAGGGCCCAAAGGCTCCCTAAGCTGGGGCTGGTCTGAATGCCTCTTTAACTCTTACATATCCTTGTAAGAACAATTAATGATAGAAGGCCATGAATTTGAAAAGGCTGGCGTGGGAATATAGAAAAGGTTGGAAGGAAAGGGAAAATGATATAGTTACAATTTCATGTAGAATGGGCATGTTAATAACCAGTTGTAGGTAATCAACCTTCCCCTTGATAGTGAGGTGCTACCCTCCAAGTCAGGTATTAGCATTTTGACAGTGTTGACTGCAATGTGCAACATCTACTGATTTTTTTGCTTCTAGAACCCAATCTAGAATACCCTGTCACTTTACACCATTGTATCCAGGCTTTGTTTTGTGACCTTGACATAGTTTCTATGGTTCTAGTCACATTTCGAATCACATCTTAGTCTAGGAAGGTCGGCTGGTTCTTAGGCATGAGGTTGGGCAGCAGCAATACCAAAACACACTCTCAGATGCCATGCTACTTCAGGAGGGCATTGTTGATGGGTATTTCCAGTGACTACAAGCCCAAGCCTTGGTTAAAGTGGTTTCTGGTTCAGTTTTCTACTGAAGCTGCCTTTTGGGAACAGTCTTTGATGGGAGATGCTTCAAGACTGTATGCCCCACCCATTTCTTCATAGCATTCTGCTTAGCTTCTGCCTCTGTTTTAGAGGAGTCACCAGCCACTAAATGAACCAAGTCAACCATAAAGAAGAATTGCTACAAGGTAGACTTTCATGGTTTAAGCCTCCAGGTAGTTAACTACCAACATAATGCTACAAGGTATTCATTCCTGAATCAGGGTTCTCTAGAGAAGAGGACTGATGCTGATACCATTCTAATAGATTCACCATTGCATAGTAGTTGGACTTGTGTCACTTGAGGGGCTGAGGACACAGTTGCCTTAGAATTCCTAATCAGAAGCCAAAGACCCAGAGGGTTCCTGGAGAGCCATTGGTCCTTCCAGACTTCCATTCAGGATGCTGGAAATGCTGGTTCTGCTGTCAGCACAAAGTCAACAGCAGCAACAGGGCAATTAAGCCAGGCAACGAAGGAGAAGGTGGCCCGTGGACCACCACCAATAACTGGAGCCCTTACATTCTATACTGATGCAAGCAGATCAGGAAAGGCAGGTTCCAAGTCAGGAAAATTAAGTGGCTCAAAGCCGTTATGATCCTGTTTAAAAATAATTATATGCCATTCTCATGGTTTTGATGGATTCTGCAGAACCTCTTCATGTAGCTACTACTCTCCCTATGCAGAAAGGGTTGTTTTACACATTGAAACTGCTGAGCTTATTCCTGATGAATCAGAACTAACTTTGCTATTTATACAATTATAGGAAACAGGAATAGGAACCATCCCATTAGATCTCAGATACCATACGGGTCTGAGGCCTCCAAGCACAGAGGCCAAAGTGGGTTAAGAGGCAGATCTTTGTCATGTCTTTATATCTGGGTTGCTACTAGAAGGTTCCTCCCACACTTCAGGGTGGGTCTTCCCTGATCATTAAGTCCACAGATCCCCTCAGTTGAGACTCCTTTGCTCAGGTAATTCTAAGTTGTGGCAAAGTTGATATTAAAACCAACCATCCCCTGTGAGCTTCAGAGAACCCCTCCTATAGGGCCCCCTCCCAACAAGAGTAGATCTAGTGAACCTCAGAAGGTAGCAGTTGACAAAAAAAAAAAAAAGCTTCAGGAATACCCTAAGTTTCCAGAAATGCCAATATCCAAAGGCAACCATGTTCACAAGCCTGGAAACACATGAGCTCATGGACTCGTCAGATGGAGTTGGCTGACCTGGCCACCAGAGCGTAGATTAATGAGCCACTTCCACAGGGGAAGTTTGTACTTTAGCATACCCAAATGGACTTGCTCTATATCCAAGCCACTGATCAAATATTGAACCGAGACACAAGTCTGATCAATAATGTCCGAGCCACAAAGGCTCAGGTCATTTGCATCGACAGCTGTTTTTGTTCTGGTCTGTTGATCTTCAGGTGTCACCAAGATTGATTTCGGGATCAATCAAAGTGTATGCCTACTAGATAACAATCTTTTTCTAGCATGACTTAAGTGGAAGAGACCAGTTGCGTTCAGTCAGTCAGTAACAGTTTTGCCAGGAAAGGTTGAAACTTAAACCAAGAGTAAGGAAACTTCAGGTTTCTTTCCTGGTGCCAACAGTACATACCAAACTAAGCTACAAGCCCCAAACCTCCAGGATTTGAGCTTTAACATGACCATGGCCTAGAAGGCATTGCCTTGGATGATGCGGTAACGGTGCCACTGCGAGCTGGTAGCTTCCTTGATCCAGGAAAATTGCTGACTCCTCACCCTGCACTTTGCGTCAGATTTGGAGGCCAGCTACACAATGGAGACCAACACAAAGACCAGCCTTAAACCTGGTCAGAGCTTCTCCCCCTAAACTCACTGGGTGACCTTGAGGGTTTCATTTGTAAAGCTGTGGCAGGTACAGACAGCCTGGTAGTAGGTGGTGAATGAACCTGTAGGTTCTACTTCTTGCCTCCAGAATTCCAGGCTAATGGCGATTTCATCAGCACTTGGTGGGCCTCATTTTCTATTTTAGCACAAAGTGCCCTCAACTGGAACTGGCATTGCTAAGTGAACCACTATTCTAGGTGTGTGACACATGTCAACTCTCCCAGCAGGATGAATTTGAACCTGTATTTAAAGGGCCAGAAGAAAACCCGGCACGGAGGGCCAGGAGACGACCCCTGTGGTCTGAATCACCTTGCTTATGGCTCTTAAAATCTGTTAAGATTCTCCATTTTCCATATTTTCTAAATATAGAATTCCAAGGTTTGGTCAGTTCTTCGAGATGTTGAGCATTTAACTGTTCCTGTACCAGCTGTTCTCGTGCCTGTAATTTTTTGGATGTCAAAGTCCATTCATTATTCCATCCACACAGGTTTTGTCAGGTAACCATTTTAACAAGGTAGGGCTGTTGGTATACCACTGAAAAGATCAGATTGTACATGAACAGGGTGTAACACCTGAACAGTCAGTGACTGTTCGAGAATACCTTTTAATATTTTTTTCCCCAGAAGCACACGTTAGCTTATGGTTTAAGATTGCAGGAATGTTAATCTGTTTTCCATTGCTGCAACAAATCATGTCCCCATAAATTCATTGCTATGTTAGCCACATATAGCTAAGTTTTCCTATCTGTCCTTCTGGCCCTATACACTTGACCCATCTTGCACTTTTTACCTGAGAAAACGCCCATCCCTAGAAGTTGAGCATTTACCTCCAGAAGAGGCCAATCTGGATGCCAAGATTTTGGCGAAGTCATTGTTTCATCTGTACCTATGTCTACCAAACCGTCAATTTCAATGCCATTTGTATTTTTAGCTTTGGGAAACTTCTATAAATGAAGAGAGACCAAAGTACTTGTTTCATGGTCTCTCCTGAAAAACTTTGTTTTATCTGCTGAAGCTGTTCTGTCATCCAGAGCAGTATGGTTTTTTTTTTTTTTTTAAAAAAAACAGGCATTAAGTCTTTTTAATTGCTCTGTGGAGGGGTTTCCCCCAATGCTGACAGGGAATGATTGAACCCAATTTGATACTGGGGCCTGCAAGAGGCTCCCTAAGGTGTTTTTCCTGATGGCAAAGGATTACCTTGCCTGTCTCATGTTGATTTCCATTCATTAGTCCAATGCTTGGCCTTTGCTATGCTTTCCAGAAGGCTGGAATTGAATTATCTCTAGAGAAAACATTGTTTTTAGGAACACTTTGCCTACAATCTCTTCATTAAGTATGAGATCCAGTTGTATTTTGGATCCCCTTCATCTATGGGTGCTGATCTTGCCTTTAAAGGCCTAATTACCCTCCCTTTTACATTCAAATGTGCATTTTAAAAAACCAAAAGGGTCAATTAATATTTGTCTAACTTTGGTCTGATATTCTATTTACAGATGAAGACAAATTTTTACAAAAGTATTTGGAAAAAAAGTCATTGAAGGCCTCTTTTGGGCCTTGTACAATTTCAATAAATGGCTCAAATCCTCTTTTCCCCGATTCTTCAACCCTGTCCCAAGCATTCAAAGCTGCCATATGACATAGAATCAAGGTGTGGTCATTAAAATACTGTTTTTGCAAATCAGCATACTGGCCCTCATGAAGAAGCTGGTCTTGGGAAGTTTCCATACCTCTAGACGTATTTTATTGTTCTATGACCCTAGCTTCCTCTTCTCCACCATGTTTTCCACTATAACTGAGGACCAGATTCCAATATTGCTGTAGCCAAGTCTTTCCAGTCTTGTAGAAAAGTTCCGCTTCTAGTTGCCCATGAATTTAACATCCGCTTCACAAAGGATGACTGCATACCATATGAAATGACTGCTTCCTTAAATCTCTTCAAATCTAACATTTCTACAGGATTCCAATTAACTTCTGCATAGCCTTGGGGATGCCTATCTGGTGGTCATTCTTGTATGGCAACTGGATAAATTAAGGTTGGTTTTCTAATAACCTTAGGCTACTCTTCAGTTTCATAATGCAATGGGGGTGTGATAGGTTCTGCTTGAAGTTCCTGTGTCTGGGTATTTCTTATTTTCACTAGTAGGTCTTTTTAAAGCTTGTATCTTATCAATATATCAAGACCTTCTAAGACTTGTATCAGTATCTGATCAGTCTAACTTCTTATTTTCATTAAGAAGCCTAAGGCTTGCATCTTATAGAGTTATTTTTGGCAGTTATCAAACCACTTTAATTACCAAACCAATAGTAATTACAGTTGACATTATGCCAATCCCAGCTAACTCATTTATCCCCTCATTTAAGTTTTCCAATTTCAAACCATCTACAGTAGGCACTAGGTAGGGTCTCCCCCATTCTTACCGTGGGAAAGATTTTTTTTCCCACTATTATTTAATGCTCTCCTAAAGGACTTCCCCCCAGGTCATCACCAGATCTGCTGACTTCAGTTTGTGCACCATGTCAGCAGCCAACCAAGCCCCTCCCACCATTTCCAAGGGCGAGCCTGCTTTCTGGAGTCCTGACAAGCAGCAGCCGCCAACTGCTGTGAGTGGTCACAGAGAGAAGCCCGGGGCAGCAGCCATGGCAGAGCCAGCTGGTATGACTTCTGCCCATGTGGTCAACACCCCACGTTGGACACCAAGTTTCATATTTGTCACAATGGCTGTGCCTTAATCTGCCATTTCAGCCAGCAATTGCGATTCCGCAGTTACTGGCCTGTTTTTCTGGCAGTGGACCAGCCTCCCAAGGCCATAGCCTGGTGGAATTCTGTTCCACTACTAAAGGTAGCTTTACCTAAACGAAGTCTATTGCTCCGTTGATAAATACTGGAGATTCAGAGGCTAGAGTAAAAGCCTGCTAGCTGAGAGGTTGAGTAGTAACTAGCTAACCTCTCCTTGTGTTGGGATCTCCCAAAAAAGCCCACCCTGTCCCCTCAAAAAACGAGTCACACCACTCAAAAATCCCTCCCTACTCCTTCCGGTGTCTGTCTCTCCCAAATGCCCTCTGATGCTCTAGGATTACATTCTGTCAGCTAGTTGCTAACTCTTGACCCATTATTGCATTTAGTTAATGCAAATTGGAGCTCACAGTGTGATCAAATATCCCATGGAGGGCCCCTTCCTCTGCCTTAGCCCTTTGTACTCTGCTCTGCCTAAGAGCATTTGAGGTCAGAGCAGACGGCACTATGGAGGTGTACAGCTACCCGTGACAGGGGGTCAAAATTGCTGTTATTCAAAGGACACTCCCCACTTATTTACAGAGTGGGTCATCAACACTGTTCAAGGACCCCGAGGTAGACGTGACATTAGTACCTAGGCTTGGTTCCTAGTCTAACAGTGAAACAGGCAAATGGCATCTCATCACTATGGAAACCATAGCTGGTATACAGGAGGTGCCCGAGTGATGGAGTCATGGCACCAGGCACTGTGTACTGGAGTCATGTCCAGGAAGCAATTCTCAGGCCAAGCTGCTATATCCCAACAGCAAGGGCGTGTCTTTCAGATTAGATTAGCATCTTGCTTTCAGGTCCTCTCCAGCTTCTCAGGCTTCCCAGCCCCTTGCTCCCCCTCCCCCCTGACTCCGCTTATCAGCTTTGGGTGGAGAGGTCGATGTTAAGAGCTCTGATAAAGCTCACTAAGTGGTAGCAAGCTGTAAACATTCCCAGTGATGCCACTCGATTAGCTAGCTGGGAAAATGCCTGAAGGATGTCCTGGCTTGTCACTGAGATACAGCCGGGGTGCCACGTGGAGTTGTTGAAAAGTGAGTGGGGGTGGGTAGGGGGGCCGCCACCGGAGTTCTAGCCGAGTATCAACAGCGCTGGCTGCCAGGGCGGCTGTGGGCTCGTGCTCCGATGGACATACCCACAACCAGGATGCTTCATAGCTAAGTTAACGGCCTGTTATAGTGGCGAGCTTGGCTTTAAAAGATAAGGCTGCCCACATTCCAGAGCCTCCACTGGGCTTAGTGCTCTGGTTTGGTTCTGTCCCATCCACATAGCTTCCCCAGGCAGGTGAACAGTTTAGAAGCTGCAACCCACTATATTAAAGGGCAAGATGGGACTGGATGGACTGGAGAAAAAACACGAGTTAACTGTTGGCTGGGCAGGGCCCCAGTGTGTCTCTTAAAACTTTGGAGCAAGAAAAAGATCCAAGTAAGGGGGTTGGGTATGTGAAGACACTGAACTCGGCTCAGATGGGATCTGAAGATGCAGGCTTATATGCAAGAAGGACACATCCAAATTCAGGTTCCTCGGTCTTACATGCCCACAGACATTGCCCTGCAAAGAACAGGGATGGGGAGGCAGGCTCAGTGGATTTGAGGAAGTGCTTCAGATTTCAGTTGGATCTGGATATACCAAGAGTCCTGACCTTCTGAATGGCATCAGGACAGTTCAGAGAGATTTCATGTGCCTGCCACTCCCAAGACCACATGCTTTTTCTCCAAAGGAATCTGCTCCCCATTTTGCAGTAACATACCACCCTCCGCTATTGTGGGAGCCCGTTTTCAGGTTCCTTGTGGCTTGGCAGGTCCGCATAGAGGATGATTAGGACCACGGGCCTGAGTGCAGGTGTCTGAAATGGTCTGCACTTGGCTGTGCTGGGGGAGGAGGTCATTTGCTCCACCCTTGGTGTCTCTAAATACCCTGGGACAGAGATAGTCGGCCTGTTGGAAAAGGTTAAAGGATAGAAATTCCAGGCCCCCTCGAGGCTATTTGTTCATTTCCACAATCTACATTCTTTTAACATTTCCTGCTGCTCGCACTCAAGAAAACTCTGGAGAACTGTGGGGTTGGTGGGTAAATGCCCCCCACACTATCATGCCTTTTGATTAGTACCCCCAGAGTGCGTCGTCGTCTTTCATATACTCTTGTAAACCCAGAATTCATCAGGGTATGGCTCCCATGAGACAAGTCAGCAGTTCAAAGCCACATGTAGGGTTCTAAGTCTGTCCCCTAATTGGCAAAGTCTCCCTTAGTTTGGAGATGGGCAGTGACTACATTATAGGACCTTTAGAAGATACTTACTGAATAAGGAAGCCATCCTGGTGTGTTAACCCTTTTAAAGAGTGACGCTCTAAATAGATCATTCATGCTAATGAGGAAGCTCGATTTATATTGGGTAAAACTCGAGGGGGAAGGTTTCGGGTATGGTGAAGGGGATGGTTCAAGAACTCAGCACTAACTATATGTACCCAACAAGGGCAGCAGCACCAGGGAAGAACTGATAAAATGTCAGCATTAGGTCTACCCAGACTTCATGAATGAATAGACACAATAGGCATAAGTCAGGATAGGGTTGAATGAGGAGCAACCAGCGCCAACTGTTCATTCCAGACAGCAATTCTCCAAGTTCACACCTTGGACTTCCTAGGTGACCGCTTTGCCATAAAAACAAAGTCAACACGGTCACGACAGACCATTCACTCTTGTATCTGCTTGTTCATATAGCGACCGAGGGAGTTGATCCGTTTCCTAACGTTTTCCACCCTTAGAAGCAGCTGACCCCATAGCATCTGCCCGAGGTTCTACAGTGTGGAGCTCTGACTCCTGCAAACCCAAGTCGGTTTTTAAGAGGGCTGTCACTTCTGTCAATGTAAAAACTCTAGACTTAAGGGGGGATTTCAGTTGAATTACCTCCATAAGGTTTGTCTGTGGCCAATGCCGGCACAGGCATTTTTTTTTCTTGCTAATTGATGTAGGTGGGTCCAGTCCATTGTGGACAGTACCATCCCCTGGGCTAGTGAGCCTGGGCTGTATAAGGGAGCTGAGCGAACCAGAAGAACAAGCCAGTAAAGCAGTGTTCTTTGGTAGTTTCTGCTTCCCTCAATGGGCTATAGCCTATAAAATGAAGTGATTCCCTTCCCGACAAAAGTTGGCTTTAAACAGTCTTAAAAAACAGAAGCCCAACCAGGACAGCAGGTAGGGCACTTGGGCTCAGCCAAGAGAGCAGACAGACATTGCCCCTAAAAAGACTAAGGTTTGTCCAGAGTCACACACTTTAGACACTAGAAAGACAAAGTAGCCTTAAGTAGCTTTTCCCAGACCACACACAGCCCCCTTTCTGCAACACAGTAGATACAGATCATCCCACCCACTGCCCCTAGAGACTGAAATTGCCCAGACCCCAGCAGGAGATGGAGCCATGAGTGCCATGTGACCTTACTATCCAGAGGCTACCTGATTGGACGGAGGTGACCCACCTGACCTTAAGGCCTGTTGACCACCCAAGACTCTGCTCAGCAGAAAGCTCAGCCAAGTCAGAAGTGTGTGAATGGAGACTATCTAGCAAGGGCAGTCCTTGGAATCCCCTGCATTGTTAGACGAGCATCAGAGGAGCCAACTTAAGAATTTTTTTATGTAGTTTTCATACAGTATATTCTGATTACAGTATCCCCTCTCCCCCTCACCTCCCAGATCCTCTCTGCCTCATCCAACTCCATGCCTCCTTCCCATCTCTCAACAGGAAAAGAAAACCAAGTAGGTCATGGAGTAGATACAACCGTTAAAACACACAAAATTGAAAACATACAAGCAAGAAGACCAGTAAGGTAAAAAAAAAAAAAATGCCCAAAGCCCTGAGTCTCCACAGACACCAATTCATTTTGTGTCTGGACACCTACTGGTGAGCAAGAGACCTGGCCTAAGTGTGGGGGTTTTATACCAAGAGAGACTTCCCTTGGAGAAGCCGACTTTCTTTTATCAACAGTTGTCAACTGGAGATAGCTTCTTGGTTAGGGATGGGCTTTGTATGTCCACTTCCCCCCCTCAGCGCTGGGACCCCATCTGGTTTGGACCTGGGCAAGCCCCGGGCATGCTGCCACAGTGAGTTCACATGCCCGTCAGTCCTGTGGTGTCTGGAAGACTTTCTTTGGGGTCATTAAACTTCCAGCTCTTCCAATCATTCTGCCTTCTCTTCCACATAGTTCCCTGAACCCTAAGGGGAGGGAGGGGGTGGGCGTGAGTGTGATCAAGATATCCTGTTGATGATTGAGTGTTTCAGGGTCTCTCATTCTGGCACATTGCACAGTTGTGAGTCTGACAGTTCCCGTGAGAAGCCAGG
Organism: Peromyscus melanophrys; assembly: GCA_902168415.1. Taxonomy (NCBI): domain Eukaryota; kingdom Metazoa; phylum Chordata; class Mammalia; order Rodentia; family Cricetidae; genus Peromyscus; species Peromyscus melanophrys. The sequence goes on from CABHPR010000042.1 coordinate 23,439, forward strand.
CCTTTTAACTTGGAGCCTGTAGTTCCCCAGTTCTCACCCATGTGCTGTTCTCTTGACACCCCAACATGAGCCTTGCTCTAACAGCAAGGACTATGGCCCCACCAACCCTGTCCTTCTCACAGCTGCAAAGCTTGGGTGAGGAGAACATGAGGCATTCTTGGCCCTCCACCTTGGTGGTGGCAACACATCACACTGCCATGGTCACCTCACAGCAGTGACATTAAGCCCTCAGTAAGTAACACATCTGGCAGATGCAGCTCACACAGAATGGGTGGGTAAGCCAGACTGTCAGTGATATCAAGTCCCCAGTGGTAGGAACCATGAGCACCAAAAGCTAAGGAGTGCCCTCAGACTGGCATTGCTATTAGCCAACTTTGAGTGGCATAGGATTCTGTTCTCAACACCCAATTCTGTATTAGGGTTTCAGCAGCATGCTGCTTTGGCATGATTTATTTATATGAAGTTTATGAAATTTAAGATCTAGACTTTGACAATGGCACACTGGGTTGTTACCTGCGCCTGCCTCCTGAGCCCAATCTTGGAGGCCAGACAGGTGCACACACCATACTTAAGAAAACGTTTTCCTTTTTATACACAGGCCAGAGTCTAGACAGTCAGAACCATGTAAGACTGAGATAACCACAGGGCTGGACCCCACACAGCTGAGCACCCTCTGACTGTTCCAAGAACAGTTGCCTCAACTTTAGCCTTTTCTGCACCTGGGCTCCAGCATCCCTTCTTGGCAAAAGGCCAGTGCCTGAGATTTCATCTGACAAGGATACACACTGGAAAGCAATGCCAGAATGGTTCCTCTGGTGTTTGGTGCTAAAATAAAAAACATGCATGCTGGCCATCCATCCATGCAGCCGATGTGTCAAAAACTTCAGATACCGTGGAGTCTAGTTCCAGTGAATCACAGCTTGCCGATAGCCTGACTTAGGCAGCTTAAGACTTAAATGACTTTACCCCAGACTAGAGAGAGTTTTAGTAGGAAGACTAAGGATGCAAAGTCATAGAAAGCAAGATCTGTTCTTCTTTGGGAATGTCACACAGGGATCCCAAGTCTCTAGGAGAACCATTCCTTGCATTTTCCTGGTGAAAAAAAAATGCAGCAAGAAGGAGACAGGACCATGCTGAAGCCATGTTTAAAAATGAATTTCATTTATGGGCCAAGGATGTGACCCAATGTAGAAAAGTCCTTGATGTAAAAGTCTGATGACTGGTTAAAAATCCCTGGAACCCATTTTTTTTTTTTTAAAAAAAAAGCCATGTATGGTGGCATGTGTCTAATGTCACTATGCCTCCAGGGACGGGAGACAAAGACCAGAGACTCCCAGAAGCTGATGGTCCAACTAGCCCGGAGTAAACAATTTTGCAAAATGAGCAACTCCCACGAGAATGTCTCCAGTCTCCAAGCATATGCACCTTCAGCATGTACGATGCACACAAGTAGTTTTCAGAAAGAAACTTAGGTTTGTTATAATCCACACTATACTAATCTGCTATAGATTATTGTACTGAGTGACATATCCATGCATGTTGGCATAAGTCTAAGAATATTAGGAGTTTTAAAACTCTGAAGTGTTTAACCAGGGTTTGTACTGTATTTTTTCCCATATATATTTTTTTTGATTTGGGAGTGTCACATTGCGAACCCTGAACATATTCATTTCCAGTCCTCCCAGACCCAACCCCTCCTTTGGGGACACATCCCCAAAAAAGGAGAACAGTAAAACATCTAATTTGTGTTGACCATCTACTCACTGGAGCATGGTCAAACTCTGGTGGCCAGCCCCTTAAAGAAAACAGTCCTGGGCTAGAGAGATGGTTCAGTGGTGAAGTGCATGGATGCTCTCTTACAGAGGACCCAGGTTCTATTCTCAGGATCTACATGGCAGCTCACAACTGTAACTCCAGTTCGAGGGGATCTGACACTCTTCAGAGACAGTACATGCAGGCAAGACACCAATGCACGTAATAAAAACACTCTTAAACCCTCATTTGGGGGCTGGAGAGATGACTCAGTGGTTAAGAGCACTAGCTGCTCTTCCAGAGGTCCCGAGTTCAATTCCAGAAACCACATGGTGTCTTGACCATTTAGAATGAGAGCTGATGCCCTCTTCTGTCATATATGAATACATGCAAGTAGAGTGCTCATATACATAAAATACATAGAAAAAACCCCCGAGTCCTTCCCCACCTGCACCCTTGTCAGGGCCCTCAATTGTGGGGAGCTACACTTCAGCATCCTTATCAATTTTTAAGAGTTCTTTGAGCTACATCTTTAAAGGAGTCTTTGCAATGGTCCTCTGAAGATCCCTCAAGTTTCAGTGGCAAGAATATAAATGTAGTGTAGCTAGAGTTTTCCTGCCGGGCCCACAGTCAGGACAAATCTCAGTCACCCGCCAGTCCCACAGCCGCTCAGACCCAACCAAGTAAACACAGAGACTTATATTGCTTACAAACTGTATGGCCGTGGCAGGCTTCTTGCTAACTGTCCTTATATCTTAAATTAATCCATTTTTATAAATCTATACCTTGCCACATGGCTTGTGGCTTACCGGCATCTTCACATGCTGTTTCTCATGGTGGCGGCTGGCAGTGTCTCCTCCGCCTTCCACTTCCCAGAATTCTCTCCTCCTTGTCCCCCTATACTTCTTCCTGCCTGACCACTGGCCAATCAGTGTTTTATTCATTGACCAATAAGCAACATGTTTGACATACAGACCATCCCACAGCAATGTAGAAAGGTGAAACTGTTTTCAGATGATCTCCTTCAAACCAGTAATCCTGCCTTAGCCTCCCCCAGCAACAGCTCTGGTATAATGGCATGAAACCACCATGCCCAGCTGACAAGACGTTCCTGTTCTAGAACTTGTGGAATATTAGTTGAAGATGTGTTACATTTGCTAGTGCTGTGGGATAGTTAATGGTGCAAAGATGTGTTGTATTCTTTTATGCTGCATTTGTTTAACTCTGGATCTGTGTTACTTTGTCTAAAACACCCAATTGGTCTAATAAAGAGCTGAATGGCCAATAGCTAGGCAGGAGAGGGATAGGTGGGGCTGGTAGGCAGAGAGAATGGAGGAAAAAAAAAGAGTGGGAAAACGAGAGAGGACACCAGGGGCCAGCCACCCAGATACACAGCAAGCCATGGAATAAGTAGTAAAGAAAGGTATTTAGAATAGAGAAATTATCCCATTTACCTTTTGCCTCTGGGCTTTTAAAAAGAGCGGACTAGAAATAAGCCAAGCTGAGGTTGGGCACTTGTAAGAATAAGTCTGACTATTTGGGAGCTGGGTGTGGGCCTCCCAAAGATCCAAAAGAATAAAACACAGAAGTTATTTTCTGAACAAGGATATAGACATGGACCTGCTTGCAAGATCCATCAACAGCCTGGGCCAGCCATGAGACTTGGCACCAGGGTACTTAGAAACTTTTAGAATGAACTTTCCAAGGAACTTAAATTCGGGGGGGGGGGGGGGCGCCTGGATTTTGCACTCTACTCTGAGCTGTAACTAAAGATTCAATCTCAAAAGATATGGCCCATCTCAGAAAACAGGTTGACCAAGTCCATTCATAGGAGAGGGTCCTGGAAGGGTACAAGTAGGATACTTTGTCTTCTCACTGGTTTTATGTTTTATGACGCCATGGGCTGCCATGACATTCACACCCTCTAACCTCTTGTCTTCCTCTGTTTTCCCATTTGTCCTCCAGCAGTTTTTCATGTCTTAAAAATCTAGGTTATGCAGCAAACACTTTTTTTCAATGCATTTTGATATCTCCCCTCAGTCTATCTTGGAAGTCATCCGATAAGCTTTATATATAAATCCATGTATCACCACGCACAGCGGGGGCAGGGCTCTAACTCCTCTGGCCAATGCTTGCAGCTGAGGCTGTGCCCGGGTTTACTACCTGTGTCTCGCCATCTAGCCTGAAGTGCCTGGCTTGGTCTAGACCAAAAAGTCGGTTGTGCTTAAACCAAAGCCCACGTCCAAGGCCACATATCTGGATGCCAACCTCGTTCTAGTTTGAGACTACCAGAGCCCCACATTGAACACATGCACTCCACACACATTCCGCCCATCTCCAGCCCAGAATTCCCTCGACTCTTACCACAAAGGGTCAGAGACTTGGGAACCAACCCAGAGGCTCCAGCATAGTTTGCTGACCTGTGTTCAAGGAAGAAGGTGAGGTCTGAGCCATGCCCAGAGGCTCTGCTGAGGATAGGATCCTTATGCCAGGGATGGTGTCGAGGACTCCAAACATGGCTACCCTTTTGCACTGGACAGTCAAGCAGAGGTGGAGGTGTGTGTGTTCAAGTACAAGGTTTGTGACCCACTCGGTGTGACCACTGTCCTTATTCCCATGGAAAGCTTGAACACATGCCACAGAGAAGTCTGTCAACTTGACACAAGCTACAGTCAAGGAGGGAGCCTCCAGTAGTGTCTTCAGGAGAAATCCGAGACGAGCCCCCCCCCCCCAATGACAGTCTGGTGGGGGGGGCTTGATTGGAATCATTTTCTCTGCCAGTTTAAGAATTAGGAGCCAAATAAAATGTCTAGGAGGCAACAGGTGGCACCAGAGAAATCTGACACCAGAGAGAATCCATTTAAGAATTAGTTTATTGGAGGTGAGGAAAACTCTTGTAGACAGAATGACCAAGTCGGAAAAAATCCAGTCTTTTCAAGGGCTGGGGTTCTAAGTCTCAAGTCTCTTAAGAATTTTCCTTCCCTAATTTGGGGTTTAGTCAGTTTGGTGGGGATCTGGGATGGCCAATTTGGCACAGTGTGTGGTGTGTGACTTATTGTGATCCCCCTTAAACTTGTTGAGCCGATCCATCAGCAGGGGGGTAGGGGTGAGGTGATCTCTGCTAGTGGAAGACAAAAAAGCCAATAAGGCCTTTGTTTCCGGCTGCAAGGCTTTTGTCTCAAGTCAAGAGGGTGTGGAAGGAGCTGGCCCATCTCGAGAGTTCACCATGACTACCTTGCCATGGCCCTTCTCCCCATCTGTCTTGCCTACCAGGAGTCTAACTCCTAGTTGCTCACCTCCTTAAGATCAGACTGTAGGCAAGCCCATAGGGCATTTTTGTAACTAGTGATTGGAAGACCCAGCCTCCTGGGGGGTTGTGTACCATCTCTGGACTGGTCCAGGTCCTGGGGTGGCTGACATCTGTGAGAAAGCAGGCTGAGCAAGCCACTTAAGCAGCACCTCCAACTTCCAGACACAATACCCATGACCCTGAGATTAAGAGTCTTATGCTCTACCAACTGAGCTAGCCAGGCTCTTAACATTTCCAGGTTTCAATGGGTTGGGGAAATAGTTTAAATGATTATCTAAGATAATCTTCATACTTCAAGGCTAACAGCACTTAAGGAGTCAGTGCTGGGATCTTGATTGATGCCAGCTCTGACCAGTGAGTCTTTCTCCTTGGGTCTGACATCTCAAATTTAGGATGTGAAATATAGACTTAAAAATCAAATCACCAAAACTTCAGATGATTCACTTAAGAGTCTTCCTAGACTAGGCTTAGCCTTGAACTCAGATCCAACCTGCCTCTAACCTTCTGAGTGCCGAGGTTAAAAAGGCACGCACACCAACCATGCCCAGCTTCAAAGCTTTAATAGGTCTATAGAATTAGGCCCTCCCTCCAAGGAGAGTGGTGCCTGAATAACCAGTTCCTGAATGCCATTACCAAGGGTACCATGATCCTTGGGGATAGAGACCTGGGGCAGAACAGGACGGGCTCTGAGGTATGGATTACTGTCACTAGAGATTGCCATCTCCAAAGGGCTGACAAGCAAAAATTACAAGCTGGAGGTCAAGAACTTTGGCACACTTAACCTCAGAAGTATAAGTCACAAACCACATAGCTCTTCATAGTCAACTCCTCACCCAGCACATACTGGTCATTGGCAAATACCACACGCAAAGCTTGGTCTGTTCTGATATTAGAAAGGATGTAGCATGAGGTCCTAAGAAACTCCCACCATCTCACACACACACCCCCACCACTTTCAACCTACATCCAAAAATCTAAGGTGCCTGCTTGCAAGGACACGGTCAGGATCAGGCCTGTGGAGCATTGAAGAGGTGGAGGCAGTCTTTGGTGCCTCACCCGAGATTCTAGCTGCTCTGGCAGCCTTGGTATGCAATTCTGCTCTAATTGCATGGGAAGCTCCCTGGAGGTACTAAGCTCCCTGGAGGTACTAAGCTCCCTGGAGGTAC
>CABHPR010000042.1:29676-44630 GCA_902168415.1 Peromyscus melanophrys
CCTGGAGGTACTAAGCTCCCTGGAGGTACTAAGCTCCCTGGAGGTACAGAAGCTAGAGAAGGAGAATTGAAGGATGCTTCCATCTTTATGGCATGAGGAGAGGAGGACACTAGGGGCCAACCACCCAGCAACACAGCCAGCCATGGAGTAAAGAAAGAAAGAAAAGGAAAAAGCCCAGAGGCAAAAGGTAGACTGAATAATTTAAAGTTAAAAGACAAGAAACAAGACAAACTAAGGTTGGGCAATTGTAAGAAGACTCCCTATGATTTATTTGGAAACTGCGTGGTGGGACCCCCCAAAAAAGAGCAAAGGGGTAAAAGCAAAAGCAACCAACTTCATTTTGGCACCCAACATAGGACACAAAACCCATGACCCTGAGATTAAGAGTCTTATGCTCTACCAGCTGAGCTAGCCAGGCTCTTAACATTTCCAGGTTTCAATGGGTTGGGGAAATAGTTTAAATTATTTGATTATCTAAGATAATCTTCACACTTCAAGGCTGATAGCACTTAAGGAGTCAGTGCTGGGATCTTGACTGATGCCAGCTCTGACCAGTGAGTCTTTCTCCTTGGGTCTGGCATCTCAAATTTAGATGTGAAATACAGGCTTAAGTGAATATGAAGTCTTGGCAATTTGATTTTTTAAGCGTCTTCCTAGACTGGGCTTAGCCTTGAACTGAGATCCAACCTGTCTCTACCTTCTGAGTGCTGAGGTTAAAAAAGGCACACACACCAACCATGTCCAGTTTCAAAGCTCTAATAGGTCTTTGCAAGTGTGGCTGTTTGCGGTCACACTTCCATAGTTGGTCCCTTACCCCACGTGTGTAAGCCAGCCCCCAATAACCTCGTGCTTCCCCAGGTTGAGCACTGGTGGAATGACACTTTGACGTTTGTCATTGGGCCAATGTGGAGGGTGAGTAGGCGTTCCCAGGGAGGAGTTCAAGTCTTCAGAAGTTAAACACAAGGGTTGGCAGAACCTAGCCTGATCACCTGCCTAGAAGGTCAAGGCTAGGTACTCAAGGCTTAGTTGCAGAGACTAGAAGACACTATGGATCTCTATCAGTTGTACAGCCTACAATCTCCAAAACTTGGATCCTGAGCCCTGGGCAACTTTGCCCTTGTCTTGAGCTCTTAATTACTTGAGTCAACATTAAGGTAAATTTCACCATTCCGTGTTATATCCAAAACCACTGCTATAGACACTGAAGTTCTCAAAGATCAAGAACTCTTGGGTTGCTGCTTTTTTTGCTCAGACTCTGCCAGTTTTAAGAACTCTAGAGAGCAGTATGAGAAACATGGGGAACCCCATCCACATTGAACTTGACTAGAGACAAGTGCTGACCACAGACCTTCAATTCCCCACCACAGCTCTCTCCAGGCAGGGAGACTAACCACGTAAAAGCCACTTGGGTGACCCAAGCAGAGCCACTTCCCCAAGTAAGGACCAGATCATGAGACCATAAGTACTAAACTTCTTGAACACTTGGAAGCTGCCAGGAGAGCTACAGAGGACTGCATGTATCCAAGCAAAAAGCTTTCTATAGATTAAGTGCGGGGATGGATTAATAATGTCTGCCACTGGAGCAGGGAAGCACAGTGGCCAGTCTGCCATGAACCATCAGGTTTTTACCCTGCATACAGGAAAAATGGGGCTCACCTGAAGTCAGGGTTGGTTCCCCGCATCTCCAATACTATTCTCTAGAGTTCTTAAAACTGGCAGAGTCTAAGCATAGAATAGCAACAAGAGTTCTCTTGAGGATCTTTGAGAAACTGTTTCTATAGCATAGACATGGTTTTGGATACAACACAGAATGGTGAAATTCACCTTATTGACTCAAGTATTTAACATTTTGTTCTGTTTGGGGACCTTGCCACACTGAGGACTTTTGCATTGATGGACAGACTCTGGCACAAGCAGCCTCCTGCCCTCCCCCACCATTCTGACCCAAAGGGGGCACAGCATACACCCAGTATAGAGATCTTTATCACAGCCTATTTTAAGGGACTACAAGCAACAAAGCTGGGTTCCTTCAGACACTGGTCAAGTGGTTGATGGAAATTGGACCATTGTCACAGGAGCAGGAGATAAAATCTGAAGTGATGACTTCCACCTATGCTCGGAACCTAACCAGAAAAGTGAGCAGAGGGGTGGCTTTGGGGGGACTTGAAGGCAACTGCCCCCTGAGGCAAGATGTGTGGTTTACAACATTGTTAATAGTGTTCATATGGCCCCACTATAGAAAGTGCTTGACTAGTCTATTTGAGCATCCTCAGTCTAAGTCTCAACTGCAGCTGACAACTCTGGATACTGTAGACCTGTCCCCTCAGCTCCAAGGTAGGTAAGCCAAGAACATGTGAGAAAAGGCAGCACAGCTTCCCCCACACCATGAGGCTTCCAACCCAGTGTGCACGCCCTTGTGTAAGTCAAGAACATAGCCAGAACCTGGGTTAAGTTGGGAGTTTGACTTTTAGACTCAGAAGTCAAATTCAGAACAATGAGGGTTCAGTGGCACCACTGTTGGCTTGAAGGTTAGCTGAGCTCTATGGGGTAGGAGGCTCAGGGCCTGGGGCGGTAGCCATACTGACGAGCCAAAGACATCAATCCTCCATACCCAGGACTGAATTATAAATGTGAGCTTAGGTTTGCTACCTTCCCCAGGGTGGGGGGTAGAGGAGGGCAAGGGCCCAGCTTAGCACACAAATCTGTTCAGAGAGGACCCTCAGATTAGTCCTTAAGACTAGAGGATATACTTCAGTCTGTAGTCACTAAAGTTTATCATTTAAAGACCCTTGACTGCTTGGGAGAGCCCCACTGAAATTCCCTACCAATGATGCCAGTTCCTGACATCGAGTGAACCTGAGCAAGTCTGTATTTAAACTCCTCTTAAGAGAAGGGACCATCTTCAACAGGATAAGACAAGGAATTTGGGAGTTCTTCTAGATAACCCTACAGCACTAAGGGCTAAGAGCAATGTGTTGGCTTAGCTATTCAAGGTTCTTGGAGACCAGGGAAACAATTACAGTGTCCGAGAGTCATTTTTTTTGTTAGTCAAATCTTCCGAAGGGCAGCAGCTGCTTCTCTCCAGCAAGTTATCAGTTCGCTTCAGAAACAACCTACCCAGGAGTTCAAGGCTTCTTGGCTTCTGGTTGCTTAGAGTTCTAAGGCTATGGAATCCCAGCTGACCCTACTATCAACTAAGGTTCTGGATTCCCGAGAGACTTTGCTCCAAAGCAAGAGAGTAAGCACACATCGAGCTTAGGTTTCTCACATCCACCCCTTCCGACATCTTCCCAGCCTGTGGAGGAGTTGCTCAGACAGGCTTCTTGATTCACATCTGATGCTCAATCATCACCCCACCCAAGCAGTCTCCTCCCGAACATGAGGATCTTAGGCTGTAACCACACCCCATTACTACCTTTGTATCCCCAGTTCTGTGTGCCATGTTAGTTTTGTGTTAGGAAGACAAAGCAGCGGGCCTCCTAATGCTTATCCCGTCGAGAACCAAAGAACAGGAGATCTTGACGTTTCATCCATCATTATTCAAAGGAGGAATCCCCCTGCCCCAGAGCCCAGTGCTATCTTAGGAATACTGTTCAAGACTAATACTGATGGCCTTTCAAGATCAAGCTCAGGGCAATCCTTATACCTTTTGTTTACCCCAGGCTCTGGCTCCATTTGGCTCCCCAGCTCTACACATCAAGTTCTAGAAGCACACAGAGGGAGCTTCCAGATCCACCTCAAACATGTAATAAGTCTTAGCTAGACAGTGCAGGATTACGGCAGTCCCTAAGACTTCTCAGTAAGTGGTCCTGGGAGAGAAAAGTCCCGACACTTGAAAAGCAGTTGGTTTAACTCACTCCCTGATCTGTCCTGGGAAGGTCTGACTCCTGTAGGTAGACTTCCCAGTAGCTAATACGGTATGTCCTCAGTAAATTCTCAAAAGTATTGATGGGGAAGACTGGCCTTTTCACAGAAGCCTACAGCGATAGCTTTCTGTCTATTATGAGCTACATTCTAAGTCCCCTCAGGAAGCCAGAGCAGCCTGCTGATGCCCAGGCATTCTGGCTTTCCTCTTTCTCATCTACTGGAACACAGTCAATGCCTGGATTAGTCATCCACAGCTGCCCATCTACTCCATGGTTCTCAAATCAATGCCTGTCAGAAGTGTGCCATGCATTATTTATCTCTAATGGGAGACAGGTTGTTCAAAGGCATCAAATGAATCAATGCTAGTGCTTCTGGAAGCAGGGGGTCACTGAGAGTACCACCAGGGAGTATGGTGGCACCCATGTGCCCATTCAGGGTGGGGTGGTACTGGTAGGCCTAACCTGGATTGGCTACATGACAATGCCATCTTCCGATGGGCCCATTTTCCTTGTGTACAGAGGGAAGGGGGAGGTCAGGCCAGTTGACTAAGGACTTAAGTGCTCAACTACTAAAGCCGCCAACACAGTTGAAACTAGTTAAGTTTAACTAGCCTAGGTGCCTTCAGAAGTCAGTTTTGGAAAAGCTTTTATTATTATTAATAGAAGTGAGTCACATCCCTACAGACAGCAATAGGAGCTTGCTATGCTGAGCACAACTCTGGACTTCATTGCCTCCGGGAAGGGCTGGTCTCCCTTCATGTAAGTCATCCAGGCTTATTAAGATTTGAGAGCAGGACTCTTTCTGGGATTACCATTTCATAATTGCTTAGTACAGCTAGCACAATGGAGACCCTGGCAACAAAAGTAGCTACCATAGTTAATCTCTCATTCTATTGGGCATGATATTTTAATTCAGTAGCTATATACATCTTGATTGGCTTTGAAAATTATAAATTTATAAACTCAAGTTCCAGTTGCTTTTGGGATACTATCTTACAAGGACACCAACGTACAGTATGGCTTGTTAAGGAAGGGAATGGCTCAGTTGCCTTTAGCCTACTGGCTATGGGTAAGATAGGACCTCTGTTGGTCTTTTTTGTATCGAATACACAGATTGCAAGCCCAGTGCCACTTTGAGATTTTTGGCAGCAGTTAACTCTGCAGCTCACACACGATTAAGCCTGTATAAATGAGTATTCAGAGACGGGTAATGCCTGGGGGGCACTCACCAACCTAAGACAGAGCACCTGTGTGGCCTGGGCAGGCATCTCCATGACGGGTAAGGTGACCTGCTGATGTCCCATGCAACCCAAGTCAGAAGCTCATTTTTTAATAAAAGGGGGACCTGTAGGGCCCTGGCCCCCGTTTTGGATAACTATTGCCTTGCTTGCGGACCTTGACCTTGATATTCTCCCTATGCTAATTCCCTGCCAGGTTCCACCCTCCTGAATGCTTAAGGGACGTTCCTTGCCTGGTACCCTAAATAATGGGCGTTAACAGATTAGAAGCAAGATTATAAAACATCAGTAGTGAACTTGTGCACTCCGGGGTCCTCCCATTGTGCTGTAAGCCTGTATTTAAGACCTCCTCCCCACTTAAATAAATGACATTCAGCATTTAAAATTAAAATATATATATTATATATATAATTGAATGAATACTGTGAATGTAATCTATGAATACCACAAATGTGATTAATATCATGAGTGTAATTAATGAATATCATGAGTGTAATTTAAAAAAATAAATGAAGTCAAAAAAAAGATTTGAGAGCAGGAACCCCCGCCTGGCTCATTCAGAACATAGGATGGGGCTTCAAAGGCTTGTTTCTAGGAGTTGGTGTGACTATATACTCTGGGAAAGGAAGACAGGAGTCAGGAGCCTGTGGCAAGTGTTTTTCCGAAACAGTGAGGAATTTGCTCGTCCACACCCTTCTGGAGGCACAACACCCAACTTCCGGTGCTGTTCTGGGTCCCAGTTCCAGTGTGGCTCTTGGCTCTTGGTCTGTGTGAGGCTGACAGAGGCCTCTGGCATACCAGGCCCCTTCTGGTTGCCCCCAGGAAAAGTCAAGTCGGAAGCAGATACAACTTAAAAGGCCAAGGAGTAACCTTGGGCATCCAGCAGGAGGAGGATTCTCCAAGGAGCAGAAAGAACAGGACATGAACTAGAAGAGCCTCATGGACCTCAACTAAAAGAACAGCCTTGGTGGATGAGAGAGAGTCAACAGTGACTAACAGTTACAATCCATCCAGGCCTCTTCCCATCATTCCATTTACCCCACCCCCACCCCCAAGTGTGAGCCAGTTAACTTCGTTTGCAGCTAGGAGAACAGACCCTATCCAGACTCCCTTGTTCAGCCTCCGGCATTAAAACTAGCTTTTCGTAAGATGTGGTGTCAGTGTTTGCCTTCAGCCGCAACACAACCCTAGGGTCACGAGCCACTAGGATCGAGCAGTTTAATGGAGTCTTCAGGAATGGCTGAGTGGAGGCTTGTTAGCTTTGCTTTCTCAGTTATTCCCATTCAGGCCCAAACTGCCAGGTTTAATGCCGCTGACATCTTACTCTACCCTCCACAGAACCCATAGACTGAGTTCCAGTCCCCTACAACCATGGGTCCCCCGTCCCCTTCCTAAAACCATTTCATGTGAATTGGAGGGCTGAGGCTAAGTAACTCATGTGTTAAATCACTTGAGTGTCATGTGCTTGTCTTACCCCCTTGGTAACCTCACTGCTGTTAGGCTGTCAATCTTGTGCCCACCATGGCTGGAACAGGGTTACTGTCAACCTGCTGCTTCCCACACCTGGTGCCAAGCATCCAAGTCTTTGCCACTCTTTCCTGCTTCAACTTGCCGTCTTTATCCTATCCTTGCTAGCACCAATTCAAGTTGCCCTCTCTCCTGGGTAACTTCTCTCTATAGACCAGCTTGTTCCTTATGTGATCTGCCCACACAGCAGCCAGAGACTGAGAACACATTATCCTCTTGAGCGGACTCAAAGAAATTCTGTAGAACCCCCTCCCCCCAACCTGCCTACCATCCCTTACCCACCGCCTCAGCTAGGTCTTAAGGGTCAACTGAGCTCCATCAGTCCTTTGCTCTTGGGCGGTCCCAAGTTTCCTGATCTGGGGACCTGCAAACTAGTAGCTTCGTTTGAATAAGGATGCTTCTGGAAGAGCATTGAAACTCCAACCACTCAAGCACTCTGTTGAGAAATGTCTAAGTCTGCAGTAGCATTGCGACTGCCAAGCCCTAAGACTGTGATCCAGTGACCCACTCCTTAGAGAGACTAGGACCCTTGGAGGACAAGGAGACCTCAATGAATCACAGCACTGGAGGGTTCCGAGTGCTCAAATGGCTTTCAATGTTACCATCCACAGGTCAAAGGCAATGATTGGTGCCTTCAGGAAGTCTTAGTGTCTTCCCCCCCCCCCCCAATCCCCAGAAATGCTAAGGTGACTTTCTATAATCCTCGAGATGTTTAGGCACCAAGAGCTCACAACATGGTCTACCATGAGAATCCAGCCATTTGAAGACACATCCAATATACATGGCATGCAGTGGGTCAAAGCTGACATACAAAGCTGTTGGGCAGAGGGACTTCTGTCAAGTGGACCAGACACCAGAAGGCTAAACATTCAGCGCCTAGACGTTTGAAACTAAAGCCAAAACAGACCTTGACAATGACGGAGCAGACTCATTTCCACAGCGATTCCAGCACCAGGAAAATAATTCTAGTTTCAAGCGGCTACAGAGATGACAAGTCCCTTAAAACTCAAGACTTTCAGCTACCATAGTTATGGAAACTGGGACCTTCCAAATTAGATATAGGTTTGAAAGACTTCATTATGAAGATGAAATTTATCTTGCCCAAGTTTAAAGATTTTAGGATTTCAGAATGGTGGTAATAAATGTCAAACTGGTGTTTGCCAAGGCTTGGCATATAGTGATATTTGTACTGAAATGTGATTTGTATGTTAATAAAGTTGCCCGGGGGTCAGAGCTATGAGCAAGCCATAGCTAAAGCTGGGCGGTGGTGGTGCACGCCTTTAATCCCAGCACTTTAATCCCAGCTAGGTAGATCTCCCAGCTAGGTAGATCTGTGTGTTCAAGGATACAGCCAGCATTGGAGAGACACGCCTTTAATCTCAATACCAACCATAGAAGACCTGGAGGTCTGGACAGACAGGCAGTGACGAGGAGGTCATGTGATTGGGTTTATAACCAATGAGAAGGCAGAACAGACACTATAAAAAGAGACAGACACCACTTCGCTGTGAAGATGGCGTGGGGCAGCGGGACAGAAAACTTGGACTTTCGCCGAAAGTGGGACAAAGATGAATACGAGAAACTCGAGGAGAAGAGACTCACAGAAGAGAGAGGCAGCGAGGAACGCTTGAAAGAAATGGAGGCGCAAATGGCCCTGTTTGAGCAAGAAGTCCTGGGAGCTCCGGTGACTGGAATCCCAACTGCTGTGCCTGCAGTGCCCACGGTAGAAGCCATGCACGTCCCAGCAGCTCCTGTGATCCGCCCAATTATCGCCACCAACACGTACCAGCAAGTCCAACAGACCCTGGAGGCCCGGGAGGTGGCTGCAGCCACAGTAGTCCCTCCCATGGTGGGAGGCCCTCCCTTTGTGGGCCCAGTTGGCTTTGGCCCTGCTGATCGCAGTCACCTGGACAGTCCTGAGGCTCGAGAAGCCATGTTCCTGAGAGGAGCAGCTGTGGCCCCTCAGAGGGCCCCTATCCTGCATCCAGCCTTCGTCCCCCACGTGCTGCAGAGAGCAGATTCTGCTCTCTCTTCTGCAGCAGGTGGCCCCCGACCCATGGCCCTGAGGCCCCCACACCAGGCTCTGGTTGGACCCCCTCTGCCTGGGCCTCCTGGACCACCCATGATGCTGCCACCAATGGCTCGTGCCCCTGGACCACCCCTAGGTTCTATGGCTGCTCTAAGACCTCCCCTGGAAGAGCCAGCGGCTCCCCGAGAGCTGGGCCTTGGCCTTGGGTTAGGCCTGAAGGAAAAGGAAGAGGCAGTAGTGGCTGCAGCAGCCAGACTGGAGGAAGCTGGTGCTGCAGTGGCTGTGGGGGCAGGAGGAGCTGCAGTGGCTGTGGGGGCAGGAGGAGCCCCAGCTGGCCCTGCAGTCATTGGTCCCAGCCTCCCGCTGGCCCTAGCCATGCCCTTGCCTGAGCCCGAGCCCCTGCCCCTCCCACTGGAGGTGGTACAGGACCTGCTGCCTCCACTGCGAATTCCTGAGCTCCTACCCCTGCGTCCAGGACCCCGGCCCCCTCGGCCTGAACCACCTCCCGGCCTCATGGCCCTAGAGGTCCCAGAGCCGCTGGGTGAGGACAAGAAGAAAGGAAAGCCAGAGAAATTGAAACGCTGCATCCGCACAGCAGCAGGGAGCAGCTGGGAGGACCCTAGCCTGCTGGAGTGGGATGCTGATGACTTCCGCATCTTCTGCGGGGACCTGGGCAATGAAGTGAATGATGACATCTTGGCACGTGCTTTCAGCCGTTTCCCATCCTTCCTGAAGGCTAAGGTGATCCGTGACAAGCGCACAGGCAAGACCAAGGGCTATGGCTTTGTGAGCCTCAAGGACTCCAGTGACTATGGGCGAGCCATGCGGGAGATAAACGGGAAGTACGTAGGCTCGAGGCCCATCAAGCTTCGCAAGAGCATGTGGAAGGACCGGAACCTGGATGTGGTCCGCAAGAAGCAGAAGGAAAAGAAAAAGTTGGGCCTCAGATAGGGTCTGTGGTTGGCACCCGCACCCACCCAGCCGGGCGCTAGCTCCTTCTCACAGATGTTTGTGGGAAACCCCAGCTGTCCACTCACCTGTCCAAAACCAGTTTCAATAAATTGACCTTCATTTCCAAAAAAAAAAAAAAAAAAAGCTACTGGAGACCTGGTGTAGTGTCACACCCCTTTGAATCCTAGCTCTTCAGAGGACGAGTCAGGCAGATCTGAATTCAAGGCCTGCCTCAGTCACATAGCTAGTCCTAGGTATCCAGGGCTACACATACAGCAAGACCCTCTTAAAATGGCACAAAACTGGGAGACAATTGGGACCAGAATTGGAGGCCACTCATTCAATTGAGTCCTATTCCAGGTGACTTGACAAGGTCAGTGGATTCTGACAGTAGGGAGGCTGGATGGTTGGATATTAAGCTACACTGAGGTATGTAGAGCCTGTGCCTCTAGAGACATCGTCCATATCTGGTTCCAGAACAGGAGTGAGCGCTATTCCCTTCAGAAATCTAGACACTAGACTGATCTCACCCTTCCAACAAGAGCATGTCATGGACACAAGTTTTGCTGAGACTTCAGGGTTCAGTGGACCCTACCTCCCCAAGACATCTCAGACAAATGGCTAATGTCACGACAGACATCAGAGCCCCAGTCTGAGTTAAAATGGTATTCCTGGCTCCAGGCTCCAAGTTTGGTTTTTACTGCAGGACGTAAGATTGGAGTTTCATTTCCCAGCTGAACCCTTAAAGATGCCAGTTGTCTGCATGCTGTATCTGTATCCTGTAGTGATCAGGTCAGCTGTGGTATTGTATTCCCCCAAATATTGTGCATGCTAATAAACTTATCTGGGGTCAGAGACAGAACAGCCACAATATTAAACATGAGGATAGACAGTGGTAGCACACGCCTTTAATCCTAGCAATCCAGAGACAGAAATCCCTCTGGATCTCTGTGAGTTCAAGGCCACATTGGAAACGGCCAAACAGGGTGACACAGCCCTTAATCCCAGAAAGTGAGCCTTTAATCCCAGGGAGTGACGGTAGAAAGGAAAGATATATAAGGCATGAAAACCAGGAACTAGAAGCATTTGGCCTGGGTAAGCATTTGGCCTGGTTAAGCTTTCAGGCCTCTAGCAGCAGTGCAGCTGAGACCCATTCTGGATGAAGACTCACAGGCCTCCAGTCTGAGGAAGCAAGACCAGTTGAGAAGTTGGCCAGGTGAGATTAGCTGTGGCTTGTTCTGTCTCTCTGACCATCCAGCATTTCACCCCAATACCTGGCTCAGGTTTGATTTTATTAGTAAGAATTTTTAAGATTCCTGCTGCAGTCAGCCTTAGGCATTGCTTGGTAGATGGCTACTTTAGAGCCAATGGTCCCTCTATCAGCCCTAGAGCAGACATATCTGGCTAGGGTGGCTGGCCACAAGTCCCAAGAATCTGGACTTCCTCAGGAAGTGTGCACATCACCACACTAGTATTTAACACAATTTGGAGGTTTGTACTCAGGTGCCTGTGTATAAGCCCTCTGAATCATCTCCGATGCTCAGTTTTTTTTTGTTTGAGTGTTTTAAGTCGATCCTACCAGAAATTCCCTAGGACACTTAAACACTCCTGGCTTTGGGGATTGGGTTTTAAGTACACTTTTAATCCCAGCATTTAGGAGGCAGAAGTGGGCAGATCAATGTTGAGTTTAAGGTCACCTGGGTCTGCATAGCTAGCTTCAAGGCCAACCAGGAGGACTTTGTCTCAAATCACATCCAATACTAAAGCAGGAAGGAGGTTAGCCCTTTCAGACCACAGACAGGCTGTTCTCCAAACCATTACATCTCTTCTGGCCTGTCATGTTGGTACCTAGTCATCTTGGACCTCTCCCATTGTCCCATGAGAACCCTCCACTGGTGACTTCAGACTTTCTAGTCTCCCTGTAGTCACATAGGAGATGGTTACAACAAGGCAGAGCAGTGGCCCTAAGTTGGAGACTCTGCCCACAGCTTTGATAGCCCACTATGGACTAGGTATGAGAGAAGCTGAGATTTCTCTGAAACCAACCCACATGAAACGGGGCTCAGTCTGACCTTAGAGGGTTCACAGCCATGGGAACAAAAACTAGTACCTGTGGCTGAAGTCAGTAAGGGTTATCTAGAAGAGCTGGCCATGGAATTACTAAGAAGAGCTGGGATTCTGAAGACTCCAAGAGCACAAATGAGACCCTTAGACAAGCCACACTGCTGTATCATGTCCTCAGAAGATTGGGGTACAGACTCTGACATGTAAGATCCTGTTCTGCCCAGAGTTAAAGAGGCCACCCAACATATCTAAGACCCACCAAGAAAGTGCCTCAACCTTACTCTAGGCCATCAGTGGCTTTTAACCATGGCAGTTGAGGCCCAAAACATGGGCATATGGGAGGGTACCACCTAACTGCTTACTGAGAGGTGATGGTTAGAGATTTATGGCCTGGGCTACACAAGACCTGGATAAAACCTTCACTGGGCTATCAAAATTTTGGGGGAGCATACAAGTCCAAGTCTGAGGTCTAGGATTATCAAGCTCTGCTAGATCGGAGGTTGAGCCTAGATGAGCACACAGCAGATAATAACTTGACCAAGGGGAGAATCCTCCCGGGCTATACTGAAGAAACTGTCATGGAAACCGAGAGTCCTTGTGTGCCATCACCATTGATCTACCAAACAGCCAAGCAGAGGGAGGTCAGTCCACCCGTTTGCCCTGGTGTCTGCTCCACATCCTGGCCCAGCAGCTGAGTCAGCGGGCCAAGGCTGGCTCCTTCAGATTTGTGGGGCCAATCAATGGGCAGTTAACGCCCTAAGCATGTGAGGCTCATACTCCCTGGTTCCATTTCTTTCTTCTTCATCTTACTGGAAAATTGGGAAAGTAAATTTAGCTGTGATGGTTAGAGTCGTGGTTGTCAACCTGACTGCACATAGAATCAGAACAAGTTGCTGGGGGCCCAACTCCTGTGAGGACTCCCTCAATCCCATTTAAAGTCCAAGATCCACCCGAGATCCAAGTGGCATGCCTCCCAGTGGGCAGCCTTCAAAAGATGGGAGGAAGCTTTGGCTTTTTGCCTGCTTGCCCCTCACTGCCAAGTTCTCTCCTCTGGGTGCTGGCACATCCCCCTCCCCCGCTCCAGTATCCAAACCAATGTATGTGGCATTTCACATCATAGACTGACCACAGCTTTTTAATGCGGATTCTCCAGGACTCAGACACCCAATTGCGAGAGCCGGAGACACCCGAGCCATAGGAACTGAGCTACTGGATACTTCAAGCCTTTTAAGATTGAGAAAAGCCCTGTAGGCTACTGGACCCCATCTTGTGAGCCCATCTTGCAATCACTCAGCTCTGTCCCATTGCTTTAGAGTGCCGATAACAGATAGTGTGATATAGGAGGGATTCTAGAAAATCCAGATTCGAAGGATTGGGAATTTCTAGGAGGTATGGAACATAGCGGAGACCCTCCCCATCTTGACTCCCATCGATTGAGACTTCACACGGTGGTAGCAGGAGGACACTAGAAGTCCAGGGTATGAAATATAGTACTCATTCATCTAATGAGAGCAAATTAAATGGCCTCTGCCCCAGCTCCTGCCTCAGCTTCTCAGAAGTGGACTGACTGGGGCCACCTAAAGCCAAGTAAACCTTTTTCCTCCTGGAGTTGCTTATGTTCTGGGTCTTTCTACAGCGTTAGAAAGGCACCTAGAAGAACAGCCTAACAATTTCAACTATCTCCCTTCGAGAGCTTTCTGTCCGTCTTGTTTAATTTATACAAGCACCGTTGCACTTAAAGCACGATGACCTAGCACATTCCTCCCATCCCAGCTCCAGTCAGGCTGTTCTTATATATGACTCTCATGAAATAGACAAAAATCAAATCTAGAGTCCCCAAGTGAAAGCTTTGTTTGCATCACGTGACTGTTTGTATTTGCACCCATTTTTTTTTGCGGGTACCTTCCTCCCCCCATCTCCCTTAGGACTGACTTCCGTTGCAGGCTGAGGACCAGTTAGACACCCTCGCCCCACTACAGGGATGAATAGGTTCTGACATGTCAGCACCTGCTCTACCTACAGCTGTATGGGTGTGCAAACCTGATATATGCCCATTAAGTGCCATGTTTTCTTTATTCCCGATGGGTACCCAGAATGAATTTTCCCCACCACCACCTAGATTAGCTACTGGGGAGGTGCTGCAGCCAAGCCCAGGCTCATAGCCTCTGGTCGGGGCTGTCCCAACTATACAAATCCTCCAACTCAATACTCGCTGTTAAGGTCCCAACAATGAGGGGAAACCGGTTATAGCACATCCATTGCTGGCACAAACATGCTATGCTCATGTTGAGTGCATGTAATAGGGAAGGGCTGACCTATGAAAATAGAGTGCTTAGTTACCTATTTTTAAGCTTCCTTGCTGAGGAGCTTCTCTTCCTGCCCCAGACACTTATGGGAACAGCCAAAGAAATAAGTGGCGCCTGACAATGTTTCAGAGCCATTAGTCCCTTCTACCTGAAGAGGGTGAAATGGCCACACCCAGGAGCATCTTGAGTGACATGGACCAGATGTAGCAGCTGGAACCTTCTGAGCAGAGGTGAGGGCTAGCACCTGCCCCCTACCCCCAGCCATCAGCAGAGGATTCATGCTTACCCTCGGGTGTGTACACCCAATCACAAGTCCAGGACAAAAGAGGAAACAAGGTGGGAGTGTGCCTTTAAAAACTGAGGTTGCTTTTCCTTAGGATAGGTCCCCAAACAAGACCTTTTGGATGCCAAGACATTCACTCAGTCCCCCTGTCACCAGGGGATTTCCTTGGGGCATTAGAGAGCAATGTTTAGGTTCTGAGGTCCTCGGGGATTCAAAGACCCAAGATTCTCTTTCCACCATGAAAGGTGCTTAATGCAAGTAAAGATGGCTCCTTTGGATTCCAGAATCTAAGGAATCCTTGGAGACCCAGCTTCAGCCTATCTGCGGATTAAGTCCCAGAGCTAACCTTTTAGTGATTGCTGCCCTTGTAGGGTCCAGGAGGGTTCAATATGGCCCGTGGAGGCTGCACCCTACAGGCATCCTTTGAGTACTAGTTGCATGGGTTGCAACTTAGCTTTCTCATAAGCATTTTAGTAGCAGCAACTTTCAGGCAAGTAAAGCTAGATGCTACAGCCCCTCTCAGTTACAAGGGTCAAAAGCCTGACCAATCCCCCCTCTCACCCAAGGTGTTTCAGACAAGGTAAGGCAGACTTCAGTCCCAGCACCTAACCCCTTTCTGACCCTTAGGAATTCAGTGCTCTCAGGACACCCAGTAAGTCTCCTCCCTTGCTACTTTGGGGTGGCTGCCCC
>CABHPR010000043.1:0-11213 GCA_902168415.1 Peromyscus melanophrys
TGTCTTAATACATGGAGGTCTTTCTTGCTTGTTTCCCTAGAGGGGTCCATTATAGAACGTATTGAGAGGCTATTGTGAGCATCGCCACGGAAACACATTCAAGATGTTAGTGGTTTTCTTTGCTGCAATGCACAGGGACCATGGAACACTTGCTCTGCCTGTGAGACTGTAAAGAGGCATGGCTGCCTCTAGGGAGTGAGGCCACGAGAAAACATGCTGGGACAGAGCAGGTCCATCTGAGGACTTGATGGGTCACAGAAGGGCCTTTCAGATTCAGGGATGGAGAGCAGATGGGTGAAGAAATGACACAGTGTGCCCTGGCTCCAGGTCCTCAGATCACAAAAGGACAGATCTCTGCAGTGTGAGCCTGTGTTCTAGAAAAGTTAAAACCTCCTGGGCAAGGCTTGAGATGCAGAAAGAATATAAAAGAAGGCACATGTACGTTTACCTCAAAGGCCGCTGCAATTATGACCCCAAAGAGAGGTGCGGCTCTGCAATGGGTCACACAGCAATGCAGCCCTGTAAGTGCTGAGGACGCCATTGTGCCTCCTAACAAAACTAAAGGAGCACATTCAGTGGAGCCATACATGCCCCACAAAAGGCCATATGGAAAGAACTGTACAGTCTCATCTGAGGAGATCACAATCTGAGGGACAAAATAGTTCATGGGATCCGTCCCCAATCCCTCCTGCGCAGCAACAACAAAAAAGCTGATACTCAAGACATATACAAAAGCCATGTGCAAACCTGACCTTGAACAAATAATGCAAGTGAGAATGGACTGAGGTAATGCCATGGTGCCCAGAGTGTCAAGAAGGTAGTCATTTCCAAGTACCACAGTACTGAAACAACCCACAACTGAGGTCAGTGGGAGCCACAGATATCCAGGCATTCTGGAGGGAGAGCAGCCTGGATGTCCAGACTGAGTCTTTGGAAGTTCTGTCCTGTGTGATCACCATGCTCCTGTCCTTCCAGGGATCCATACCCTGGTTTTTCTGCAGTTGACATCATGAGTTCACGATGCCAGCCTTCCCCATTGTTTTTCATCACTCCAGCCTGGCCACACCTCTGGCCACTAGCCAGCATTGCCCACGTCAGCCACTTCTCTACATGATGAGAGTCCCCAGTCCCCTCTGAAAGGACCCTCAGGGCTCGCCAGGAGCTTCAGATAGCCATAGAAGACCACGCCCAATTTGGAATGATTTGAACCTGCTTGTTTTCCAAGTCTGACCCTCAAAGTATCCACTTGATCCTTGCAACTGGTGCACTGAACCAGAACTGTGCGATGTTATTGGTGCTTGAGGGGGACAAGAAGACCATAGCAGTCCTTAAACCCTAAACAGACCATGCAGATCTCACCCTCAGAGGCCTCTCTGGTCCCATCCCTACTCCAACAAGTCAAGGGAAAGGAAAGATGATCCTACAACAACACCCAGGAAACCAGAGAGGGGGTGAAGGCTAAGGTCAGGGAGACTGTGCACGTCATCAGGGAAGCTTCTGGGGTTCTGTGGAGATGTCAGACTGAGGCCCACAGGCCGAGGTGCAGGGCTGCTGGTGAGGTTGGGAGGGGTGGACTCAGCATACTTTCCCAGGCTGGCTGCTGTCCCAAGGGGGCAGTGACAGGTAGTCCTGATGCTTCAGGGACTTGAACAACTGAATGGCTGGCACCTGGGGCATGGGCTGGCAGGGAAGCTTTTTGACAGACAGATCCTGGTCTAGGTCCACAGTCTCAGGACACAGGCCTGGAGAAGGTGGTTTGCTATGTAGTGGGAGGGAGCTGGGCCCCAAGCCAGGGAGGAAGCAGTAGTCCCCCACCTGCTGAAGAACAAGGAGGCCTTCGGGGTGAGGGGATGCTGGGGTGACCTCCTCCCTGGGCTCTGCTGGGATCGCTGTGGGAATGCTAGGCACAGGAGGGACAGGACTGGCCAGAGGGGACTTGGGGGGCTGGCTCATGCTTGGAGGGAGCTCCACATAGTCACCAAACTTGGAAGCTGAGCTTCCAAGAGGCACCCCAGGCAGCTTGAGACAGAGACTGGGGCCCTGAGGTGAGGGGGACCCTAGAGAGGGGCCCAGAGAGGTAGAGAGGGGCCCTGTGGGCAGGGTGAGCACCAGATCTGCAGGACTGACATAGCCAGAGGCCACCACAAGGTCCTCAGGGCCCCCAGAGCTTATGGGCAGAGTCACTGGGTTGCCCTTTGGTTCCTGTTCCTCCAACCTCAGCTCAAGTGAAGGGCTGTCCCTTGGTTCCATGGAAGGGCTCTCTGTGGGCCCCAGGCTGGGCTCACACTCCACAGTCACAGCCTGGCCCTGCCCCATGGCCTGGGACAGTGGGACCAGCTGTACTTGTCCCCCAGGAGGCAGGCACAGGTATTCCAGGGAGCCTGGCAGTGCTGGCCTCAGGCTCCCACCAATCTGTGGGGTGACAAACTGGCCTGGGAGATCAGGCAGGGAGTGGGTTTGGAGAGGCACCACCAGGTAGGAGCCATCGAAGTCAGAGCTGGGTGTCTGGTTCTCAGGTCTGCAGGAAGGGGTTGGTGGGTCTCGCTGGTCATTGGAAAGCTGATCTATGGGTTCTGATGAGGCAGCTAGAGTTGAGTCAGGCCCAGATGGTGTGTCTTGGACAATGTTGGGATCCTCTATGGTGAGTGGTGACACCTCATTGACCCCCAAATGTGCATATGACATCCTGTGGGGACAATAGAGATAGAGATGAGAGATGTGGATCCTAGATACTTAATGTACACCCAGAACAGGTGGGGCTCTCCAGAAGGTCTGAACCCCTCCGGACCTCACACAGAGCACCAAGGCATGGTAGATATGGGGCCCTGAAAATAACATAGGCATCTGTTCAGTGTCCCAAAGGATCATGTACCAGGGCTCAGTTGACATCACCATCCCAGGTTTTGTCCTCATCTTCTGCCCCTTGCAGCCCACAACCTCAGGACTGAGCTCACACTTGCCTGGGTACCATCCATGCCTTAAATCCTTCTACCCACAGGGCCACTGACTCTCGCTGACAAAGGTTTAGCTCTCCCCACACAGGCTGAATTCCTGTAGGAATGCACACTCTGCCACCCACGGGGCCAGTGCAGTGCATGGCTTACATAGACGGCCTGGCAGGGAGAGGTTTCCCAATTCAGGATGTTGCCTCCGGACCCATCTCTGTCTCACTCTAACCTGGGTATCGGGAAGATCTTCCTCAGCTCTATCTGGGGTGCCACTTGCTACAGCGAGTGTCATCTAATACAGACTCTTCAGAAACACACAGGCTACCCTGATGTGCACAATGGAGGCATTTCCTCCCATAGGGTCCCCAAGGGTCAGTACCCAACCACTCACCCCTGTAGCTCAGCGACAAGGTTGCTCCGTGTCCCCTGAGGACTATGGTTCTTGGTAGCAATGGCTGCCATGCTGTTGGAAGACCAGAGTCCTTTACCTCCGCCCTAGAAGGGGGAGGGCATTTATGCTTGTGAATGTGACACTTCAGGAAAGAGGGGACAGAGAAGAATGGCATGTGTCTATTGAGTCTTTCATAGTGGTCGACATTGAAAGAATATCCCCATGATGGGGTCCAGCTCCGTCCTCTGTCTCCCAAAAAGCAAGAGGCACTCAAGGAGTTATGACTTCCATCGGATCTCAAGGTCCAGAAGGGAACATCCCACACTGTTCACCACAGCTTCTTCTCCCATGGCTCTGGTTTCTACCCATGGACCTTGTCTCACGAGAAGCTGACAACCATGTCCTTCCATCCTTGACACCCTTGTCTCAGAACCTGACCCTTGCTGCAGCTGGCTCTCCCAGCAGCTCAGAGATATCTTGTGCAAGGCTCAAGTCCTTTCCTGGAGGCCCTCAGCCACCTCCCTACCACAAAGAGCAGCCCACCCCACCCCCAGCCATCCTCTCTAAGGGAAAGCTCTCCTTTGTGTCTGTGGCTCCAGGCAGTATTAAGGCAATTTGTAGATTCCTGCTCCTTAGGGTACCCAAGGAGCTCCAGAGACCCACCTCCTGCTAGTCCTGCCTCCCGTGTCTCCCACACTTCTCCACTGTGACAGCCATGGACAGGGAGACAGCAGCAGGGCCTGCCTTCTTACCTGGAACAGGAGGCTCTTGCTGGGGTTGGGGATTTTCTCCTTCCACTTCCTGTACATCCTGGAAGAAAGCAGGAAGATGTGTGAATGAGAGGTTCCAGGGACCTCCAGGCCAGCTACTCCTGTGCCCATGTATACAGGGAAAACTGAAGCCAGAAGATGAATGGTAGAGTGAGAATATTAGTCGGCCAGACTGTGTCATCCCTGGACCCTGGAGCCCCATGTCCACTTGCCTCAGTCCACAGACTGCACTTACCTGTATCCATAGACACAGCCAAAGCGCAGGGCCAGGAGCAAGAAGAGGATGAGGAAGATCAAGCTGAGGACTATCCCCCATGTGGGCATCACTTGTCCAAGGAGAAAGGAAGGAGGGTTATTTGTGAGGCTCAGGATGCAGGCTAAGGGAGGAGACTATGGTCCCCCAGGTGCTCTGTGAGGAAGGCCCAGTACCCTGGAAAGAACCCCTGGGTCTGAACCCAGTGCTCAGTGTGGGGAAGTTCTGCCCTAAGCAGCATCAGCAAGTACCCAGAGGGGACTGACTGATCCTGGCAACTGGGGAGACTTCCTGAAGGAGGCAGCATGGAGCATGACCTCCAGGTGCAGGGAGGGTCAGAGGAGATGGAAAGTGGGCCACAGAGGGTCTCTTCTGACAGTACACTGACCTTCTTGACCTAGGCCCTCTAGGTTCCCTCTCTGTCATCTGTGTCCATGGCTCCAGCCCTCCTTCTGCTTGACTGGCTGTCACCCCAAGCCTCCCCCTGCCACAAGGCCTACTATGTGGGTGCTTTATACCACCTCCCACCTCCCATGTCCTCTTTTAACTTCCCTGGATCTTCCCTAGCATAGTGTGTGTCCTGGTGATCACCATGGGAAAAGTGAGTGTTGAATGCACGTGTCAAGGGAAGGGAAATGGTCAGGACCAATGGATCCCACACACCTGCCATCCCTGGGCACTAATGTGTGTGTAGGTAGTTAGTGTAGCTTTGCAGCCATGGTAACCAGGAACTCATATAGACCAGTCCTGGCTGCCACAAAGACTAATAAAGCCAAGTGCCCTGTAAATAGAGGCCTAAACTCCAACTGAAAGGAGGAAGGACAGTGAGAAAGATCCTCTCCTCTCCCAAGTCCCCACTTAGAGTGTACACTATACCAAGTGCTGTTACTCAGGACCAGACATAGGGAGAGGGAGGTCAGGGTAGAATGGTCTAGAGCGCCCCTTGCCCTGTCCAGTGGGGCTGTCCCAGGAGTGTGGTGGTGACCGAGAGACATACCCCAGTCAGTGGTCCAGGTTTGCTCTTCGCTCCACTCACTCCAGATCCCATGGTAGTCAGGGAGGGGCTTGACCCTCACCCTGGCCCGGTATGTGGTGGAGGGCTTCAGCTGTGGCAGGGCCATGCTATGGGCACGATCTAGGATCTCTGTCTTGCTGTCCTGCAGTGGCAGATGTGTTGAAGTTCTAGCTCATTCCAGGACCCCCGTACAGAGCCTCCTGTGATCAACCACTATGGTGGCCCCAGATGCCACCTCTTCCGTGCCAACTCTGCACCCAGGCTCAAGTCCAGACTCTCTCTACCTCCCAATTTGTCTGGTGTACTGCCATGGCTTTAAATCTGTCTGATGCAGGAGCATCATACTGGTTTCCTGGGTCCCAGGCCATGAGATGAGGGATGGTGGTGTCATGGACAACCTTCTCGTGACACTGCTGCCCCACTCTCAGGCCTCAGTTACCCCATTTCCTCTCTGATGTTAGGATCCTGGTCAAATAGTCCTGCTTTGGGACCTGTCGAGTCTCACTCTGCATCTAGGTGCCAGGCCTCTGCATATGGGATGAGTGCTGGGCAGGACCTGCCCTGAGCAGCTACACCATTGTCTCAGATCTAGGTCTGGAAGGAAATACACCTAGGCCTGTGTGATCATTGCAACCTTATTCCAGGTAGGTACCAAGTCCCGCCCAGCCTCTAACTGTCCAGGTATTGACCAGTCAGCTTCATTATTAACCCAATCACAATGGAATAAATGCAGAGAGTGTTAAAGAATTTTCCACACAGGTACCTCTTCTACCCCACATTGTCTCTTCCCCCAAAGCTTAAGAACAGCATTGGTCATCAAGAAAAGAAACTGTCACCTGTTGACCTTGTAAGTTCTAAGGCACAGGGGCCAGGCTCCTGGAAATAGGACTCCCTTTGGTCTCCTCTCTTTCCTTTCCTCCCAGTCCCTAACTTTCCCCTGGGTGAGGTAACTCACCTCCCAGTTGTCCGGGTTATCTGAGTACTGGACCTGGAATTGGTGCTTGATGTGAGAGAAGGGCATTTTCTTAGTTTCCCAACGCAGGTTGTAGCTGTCTCCATCTTTGGTCATGTTGAGGGTTGGAGGATGCATCTGGACTGGAGGGGGGATAATTTCAGGGAATGTCATGGTGTCATTCCTCCAGCAGAATGCCCCCCACAGGCTCATATGTTTGAATACTTTGTCCCAGTAGGTGAGCCTCTTTAGGAAGGATTAGGATGTGTAATCTTGTTGGATATGTACTCTTCCTCTGGTTTGTGGTTCAAGATATGGGTATGATGGTGTATACCTTTAGTTCTAGCACTTGGGAGGCAGAGGCAGGCAGATCTCTGTAAGGTGGAGGCCAGCCTGGTCTACAGAGTGAGTTCCAGGATAGATAGGGCTCTACAGAGAAAACCTGTCCTGAAAAACCAACCAATGAGCCAACTGAATAAAAACAACAAAGAGGGCTGGAGAGATGGCTCAGAGGATAAGAGCACTGACTGCTCTTCCAGAGGTCCTGAGTTCAATTCCCAGCAACCACATGGTGGCTCACAACCATCTGTAATGAGATCTGGTGCCCTCTTCTGGCCTGTAGTCATACATGCTGTATACATAATAAATAAATTTAAAAAATTAAAAAAATAAAACAAAGAGGTAAGCTCTTAGCTGCTGCTCCAGCTTCCTGCACCTGTGCCTGCTCCCCATGCTCTGCATCATGAACTCTGACCCTCTGAAACCATAATCTCAAAGTAAACTCTCTCTTTTGTAAATTGCCTGCATTATGATGTCTTCTCACAACACTAAAAAACGTGACTAAGACAAACGCCCTGCATTACCAAATCACAGTGTCTCCTAGCTTGTCCCTGGGGCAGCAGCTGGGGTGAGCCTCGGTGGGGAGGTGGCCCATAGCTTGGTGCCTCTGCTAGTGTAGGATTGGGGGCGGGGGAAAGCAGTAACACCTCACCTAGGCATATGGACTGTTCCAGGACCTGGGTAACACCCACACTTTGTGGGAAAGTCCTTGCTCTTCTCCCCCCTTTCCCTGTGAAGTGCTCTAACTTCCCCATTTTTCATGGGGAAACTGAGCCCTAGAACATATACAGATAACAACTGAGCAGTAGAGAGTTTGTATCTCCATGGTCCTGTGTCAGCCACTCCTCTCTGCTGCTTCAGGGACCCTGGGAGTTGCCTGAAGCCAGGATGGGCTAGAAAGTCCTGGCTACTCTAAAAGCTCCCCACATCCAACCCACACACCAGCTGAAATAGGCCTTGGGATATACTCAGATGACCATCTCCCCACAACGCTGTGCCAAACTTAGAGTTGGAGACCTTTGCTGCAGCCCTGCCCACTTGGCCAGCAGACCTCAGGCTGAGGCATGACCGTGTACTCAGGCTTTCTCGTGTAGCCCTGATGTACATTCTGAGAGAGGGGGGCAACAAATGAAGTCACTCAGTCACTCCCAGCTTCTCTCTCCACATCAAAACAAAAGATTCATAGCTTGATGACCTCAGAGGGCTTGTACAAAACTAATGTGGAGGATTATAAACTACGGAAGGGCTCTCTTGAATCAGAGGAGTCCCTTTTCCGGGAGGGAGGACACTGACAGAAAATGCTGGATGTGAACTCAGGTTTCAAAGAGATTGGCTGTGGACGGTGGCCCACGTTACTGGTTGGATGAAAGCCTCCCTTGTTTCAGGGTCCTTGCCAGGTGCCAGGAAGGTGTGACAGGGATCTGCAAGGAAGCCATCTGCTGGTACAAACTCCTTCCCTGGCACAAAAGTAAAACCTAGAGCAGAGCTTGGGAAGTGAAACATGAGTTGGAGGAGGAGGCTGGGAAGCTCAGAGAGAGGATGGTTACAGGAGGGTGGTCCAAGGGCGGGACAAGTGAGCCACTGAGAGGAAGTGGAAGGGAAGGAGGGAGCAGGTTTCAGGGGTGACTCTTGAGGGGTGACAAGTGTGATCTGCAGCAGGTGTGAGTTAGGAGTGGGCTGTGGCTTCTCTGCTTCCTCTTTCTTTCACTCTCTCTGAGTCTTTCTGTCTGTCTGTCACTCTCCCACTCTGTCTCTGTCTCTGTCTCTCTCTCTGCTGCACATGGCTACAGATGTGGATGTGGGTACCTATACATAGTTATGCAGAAGCCATAGAAAGATGTCTCCTGGCCTTTCTCTGTGTCCTTTCCCATAAGACAGGACCTCTCCCTGAACCTAGATCTGGGTTTTTAGTCAGAAATCCCCATCATCCCTCTGTCTCATGCCAGGTGGATATGAGCACACTCACATTTTTATGTGGGTGCTGGGATTTGAACTCGGGTCCTCATGCTTGTTCATCAATCACTCTTACCTATTGAGACACTTTCCTAATCCCAGAATAGTCACCTTATCACAGTGAGTCACAGGTCTGCATAATTTTGAGAGTGACAAGACACAAAGATGCCCAGGGACCTCTGTGTTTACCGGGGTGACACAATGGACACCTATAGTCCTGGGGGCCAATGCAGAGCAGGGTAAACTCACTGTGTCTAGAGCTCTTGATGTACTTCCCTTGTTTCCGCGGCTTAACAGAGACCGTGTACTGGCTGTGTGCCCTGGGGCTGGACACGGTTAGGCGGCAGTGGTACTGGGTGCGGAGGCTGTCTTGCGAATCCTTCACCACTGGCCAGCACTCCTCCTCCCTGGGGAAGTAGAGTGGAGCTGAGAGCAGGGGCAGGGGAGGGTTGGATCGGGCTAAGACCTCAGGGAGGTACAGCCCTGAGGATGAGGAGAAGCAGGGCAGAGTGGAGAGGGGACACTCACGGAGCCGCCAGGCTGGAGCTGTAGAAGAGCCCCAAGGACACAGAGCCAGTCATCTGGGTCCACACCTCCCAGGAGCAGCTGAGGGACTGGATGCCATCAAAGAAGCACAGCAGGTTCTGAGGCTGGGCCTTGTCCCCTGTGGGGATCCATGGCCCTCAGTCACTGACCTTCACTCACTCCCTAGGTTGGGACACTAGGTGACTCACAGAGGGATGGCTTTTGGAGCAGCAGATCCTGGCTGCAGACATCAGCCCAGCTCTGCTTTGAGCCTGCTTGCTGTGCGCCCCCAGCTTGGGAAGACCCAGGTACCTGTGCCCCATCTTGGGAGAGGGGGCCAGTTCTAAATGTTGAGTGTTGGGGTGAACACAGGGACTCAGGTGACCCTACACCCAAGCCAGCCCTTGTTAACACACAGGGCCTATGCTGCTGCTGCCGCAGTCATGATTGTTACTGGCATGAACAGAACACATGTGTGGCCATAGAGCTCACAGTGTGTGAGACAGAGTGGCCCAGATAGGGACACTGGGGACACAGGGCTAGTGGGAGGCGCTGATGCCCAGGTAGGGCCTATGCTGGAGCCTCAGGTCTAGACTAAGTCTCCACTGTCTGGGCTCTGAAGAGGAGCACTTCCTACAGGCCCCATTACCTGGCTGGGAGTCCCATTGCACCTCAGGGCTCCATCTGCTGGGCCTTCCAGACAAGCTTGAGCCTGAGGACAGCTGAGTGCGCACCCGGGCCACATAGATGTTATTGGGTAGGAGCACCTTTGGCTCCAGAAAGACCCACAAGTCACTGGTGTGGAGGCTGGGGGCATCCTGTGGAGACACTGGAGCTGAAGGAACAGCCTGCTAGGCCATCCCACCAGGCTGGGCACAGATGGCTGAGGGTCTTACCTCCCAGGAGTCCTGAAGCCTCTTGTAAGTCACCTCAAACTGGATGTCCTCTTGTGCCAGCCAGGGGACCTGGGCATCCCCAAGGGTCACATTCCACTTCAGCAGGAAGTGATCCCCAGAGGGGCTGATGTGGAGGTCCTTGGGAGGCGGGGGCTGCACTGCAGGGGAGGAAACAGAGGGTTTGTGAGAGTTGCATGCTGGGAGACCTGAGGGCAGCCTGGCCTTTGGGTGCCACTTGGGCCCAGGTTCAGTGCTGCCCCCATCAGCTCATGATCCTGACAAAGAGCCTCAGGACCCTTCCTCTGAGCTTCAGGCCTGGAACTGAAAACCTGGGGACCAGGTTGGACAGCAATCCTGCCTTCCATGACCTGAATCTCAATGAAATGGGGTCTCCTCCTGCTGGGCTGGGCACTGGGGCCTTCCTTCCAGCAGAGGGCGCTGTGAGCCTCCCCTGCTCCCTCTCCTCCTACTCACCCTCTCCACAGCCCAGGTGCCTATTGTTGTCATTGCTTAGTGTGTCCTCTCCCCTGGTGACATCTGGGACTCCTGTCCCCAGACAGAACCCCTCGTCCCTCTTCTCGTCTCCCCACAGATCATTGTAACCCCTCTCCCTGTCTGTTCCACCAGGGTAAGTTTACCTCACTCCTGCCCCTTCCCTGTGTCAAGGCTTGAGATGCAGCTGCCTATATCTCATGATCTCCCTGCCTTTGTCCAGACTTTTCACCCTGAGGCTCTTGGATCCAATGAACCTGGCCTGGTCTTCCAGCATGTCACACTCTCTCCAGACCTGCCCTGGTAATCAGCCTTTGCACATGTGGGTTCCAGGCCTAGAATTGCTTTTGACTCTGTGCTCCTCCCAAACCAAGGACTCAGCCACAAAGCTCCTCTGCTCCTCTGGGAAGCCCTTCCTGATGGCCAGAGCCCTTTGCCTTCCATCCCCTGCATGTGGCAGCTGGCTCCTGTGTGTCTCCAACCCTTCAGCCTGAAGCCTGATCCCCCAGGAGGAGGGGCTCTCTCAGACCCCACAGGCACTCACTTGAGAACAGCACTCAAGCTAGCAGGGTTGAAGGGTAAAGAGGATCCAGGGCGCCCGGCTAAGAGCCTGACACAAGCTTAGAGTTCAATGCAAACCTCACTTTCTCCTTTAGTCTGAAATGCCGGGGACGTGTCT
>CABHPR010000045.1:5114-15474 GCA_902168415.1 Peromyscus melanophrys
TCTCTCTCTCTCTCTCTCTCTCTCTCTCTCTCTCTCTCTCTCTCTCTGCCTAGGTCCTGTCACCTGTTGCTTCCAAGGTCCAAGAGAAGCACCAAAGAGGTGCTGGTACAACTTCCGGGAGGGTCATGAGGGCATTCCCTTCTCCTGACTATGCACACAAGCTCTTGAGTCATTTACCTCACCGCTTCTGGAGTGACTCTCGTTAGCATTCAATATTCACGTAGTACTACGCCACAGAAGATTTCATATCATCCAAAACTCGACATGTGGGGTACATTATATTTTAATCAGCCCTATCATCAGATATCTAAGACATTTCCAACCCTGACTGTTACGGAGTCCTCAACAAACATCATTTTATACACAACTTCCTCTACATCCTAAGTGGTTCCTTTGGTATATATTTGTGGCAGACCTGGTCATCTTCAGTCGGCATGTATTTTGTTGTTGTTGTTGTTTACATTTATTTTATTCTATTTTATTTTTTTGAGAGAAAGTCTCACTATGTAACTGTGGCTGGCCTGAAACTCACTCTATAGAGCACACCATCCAAGAACTCACACCGAAGTGCCTGCTTCTGCATCCTGATACCTGGGATGGGCTATCATGCCCTGTCAATTCTGGAAAAAAATTGGGGGGTGGGGTTGTTGTAAGCCATGTGGCCCAAAGCCTGAAAATGGAGTCTCTTCTGTCAGTCATTCAAGTCTAATTGGCTCCCGATGGACATACAACCTGTGGAGGTCCAGTTTCTCCAACCAGAAAGGGAGTAAAAATATTCTGAACAGGGTTTTAGATCATTAGATCATAGCCATGACCCTAGGAATAGGTTACAACTCCTTACTTGGGAAGCCCATCGTGGTTGATAAACAGAGATCATATATATGTGCCCAGTCTGGTGGAAACACCGAATCTCACCTCACCTGATCGTAGCAGATCACCTTTCTCTGTCTCTGGACCAAGTCCACGCTGCCTGGATGTCAAACTCTGCTTCAGTTCTTCCTGCTACTGGATGTTGTACAATGGAGAGTGGCCTTAGGGGATACAGAGAGCTGAACTCCCAGAGCTGAAGGCCTACAAGACAGTGCAGAGAAGCTGGGCCCTCCTTGCCGAGGTCTCTTGGGAACTGGAGCCTGGCTGTGTCCAGAGCCTCTCTGGGGAAACAGGATTCTTTCTCAGGAAGATTGGCTCTTTCCCTGAAGGGAGAGGGTAAGTTGGGGAAAGGAGACAGGACTAGGTCGAATTGGGGATCAGCTTCT
Organism: Peromyscus melanophrys; assembly: GCA_902168415.1. Lineage (NCBI taxonomy): Eukaryota > Metazoa > Chordata > Mammalia > Rodentia > Cricetidae > Peromyscus > Peromyscus melanophrys. The sequence goes on from CABHPR010000045.1 coordinate 6,371, forward strand.
TACCTTTAGGAGCCAGCTAGATTTCTTTTTTCTTTTCATGTGAAATCAAGTTCCACTCCCTGATTGAGGGCCCTGAGACCATCAGCCCCCCACACCACTCCCAGCCCCAGTGGACAGTGTGGCAGCCCTGGAGGAGACCTGCCAGAGGCTCTGAGGCCTTGCTGGGACTCATTGTGACCAAAGAAGAGTTTCCAAGGTGCTGAGAGTGACCTAACAGTGGAGGGAAGGAAAACTGGTCCTAAACACTGTCCTCAGGGTGGTGGTGTAGGGGAAGTGTCCATGATTAGGCCCGCCCACTGAAAAGGAAGGAGAAGCACTGTGTGACAGGCTGGGATTGCCTTTCTGTTAGAGTCCAAGGAAAGGAGTAATTCCATGTGAACACTTATGTATTCATTGAAATGAGTTGAACGAAATTGGATATTTATCAGGGTTTGGAGGTCAGGGTCTCATGTAGCTGAGTCCGGCCTCAAATTCCCTTTCTAACCAGGATGATCTTGAGTTTCTGATCCTCCAGCCTCCACATCCCAAGTGCCAGGATTGGAGGCCTGTGCCACCACACCAATTTTATGTGAGGCTTGGGATCAAACCAAAGGCTTCCTGCATCATAGGCATCTCTGTCAAATGAAATGCAGTCCCAGCCCCATAAAGGGTTTGTAAGAACAGAAATAACGGGTTTCTTCACAGCAGTGCACACATGAACACCATTGTACCCAGCGTATACTCACTTGCTCCACAGTCCTCACTGGTCCCCTCTGCCCTTCTGCTTAGCCCCTTCCTCGACAAAACAGCATCTCTGTAGAGTCAATCATCATCTACAAAGGCAACGTTATTGTTCACTAAGTGATGGCGGCAGCATTATGGCGTTACCGTCAGCTTCTTGTTCCCATCCCTCGCGTTGAGACTGAAATGGAGGAGGCACAGAGGGCTTTGACATGCTGTACCCAGTGAAGGATTTAACAGGTCCTGGAACCCCCATGCAAACCTAGGCATGTTGGGTCTTAACTGCTGTGCTGTGTCGCCATCTACTGATGACTCCCAGCTCCACAGCTGCACCTCCGTCTTGGAGATGGTCCTCAGTTTCTAGTGTCCTCTCAGTCCACCCTTACCTGATAGTCCCAGGGATCCTGGACACTCTGTGCACTGACTTGAACTCACCATCGCCAAACATTTGTGACCCTCTGTCTCCTCTAGTCTCGGTAATCTTTGAAAGCCTCCACCATCTACCGGACTGGCCCACTGCCTCACAGTCCTCCACTGCTCCAACTGTCCCTAAGACATCCAGACTGTCTGGACGACCTGCCAGTTCCTCTCACCCACTCATCGTCCTCTTCCCCTGTTTCACTCCTAGCCATGCAGGGAGTGACGCAGCCACACAAAGAGGGTGCCTGCTATACAGAGACCTCTTCTCAGGTTGTCAGGTCATTGTTACTTGGACACAGTGTGTAAGCATGTGTGGTGCCTGTGCAGGTGTGAATGGCCGTGTGTGTGTGTGTGTGTGTGTGTGTGTGTGTGTATGAATGCATTCTCCAAGAGCCTAGCAGATGCATGTGCACAGTAGCCTGGAATCCCCAGACTGCAGCAGTGTGTGGGAGGTTGAATATGCTCTATCGCAGTGGGAAATCAGGTGCTGAGAAGCAGCGGCATTACATGCAGACAGGAAAACCAAATCTAATTTCACACCTTACACAAAGGTGGTCAAGACTGGGTGAAGGACAAAGGGGAAGGAGGATGTGAAATCTTTTCGGAGCAGACTGATGGGGAGGCTCTGCCTTCCCTCCACTGGACTTAAGATAGGACTCTGTCTCAGTGTCAGCAGAGCCTGCTGGTTTCTGGGAATGCATCCCTTGCTCTCAGTGTGAAATGTGCAGTGAAGAATCGGCTCCACATCAGCCACATCACGTTTTCCACTTCCCATCGCTCTTCATGAACACGGTGGCAAGGGAATGGGTGACGAGGGAAGAACAGCACCACCAGATGTAATTTAAATGACCAGAGAAAAACTCTGTGCACGGACGCCACATCATCATTGGCCATCATGGTTTGAATCAGCCCCCTGTCCAGATGGTATCTTCAGGCAAATGGAGCTGCACATCTGAGAATTCTCATTCTGCTGGAGTGGCTGGGTGCCTGTTCGACATGCGTTTCCAGGAAGGAGAGAACCATCTGCCTGACAGCTTCTGGAGTGCCGTTCAGAGACATGAGGAGGCCTCAGCCATTACACTGGTATCCTCTGAATGTACCACCCACTCATGACAGCGAAAATCTCATTTCCAATGATGGACATGGAAAGCCTTCTGTGCCAGCTTCACTCACAGTCTGTCACTTTAAACCACTTAGCACATGACGCCTAAGAGTGGGGAAGTATAGAGAATCAAAAGTAGGGACTGGTACCGATGCCGTACTTACAGTGATGCCCTTTTCCCTGGTCACAGGTAATCCAGAACTCCGTGCCTATGCTGCATCCTTCTCCTCCTCGTGTCTGTCCCAGGGCCTAGGGGTATAACAGGCCCTGAGAAGCCGCTTTGGATTCTGAAGGAAAGAAAGAAAGCATCAGATCCTCACTTGGGCCCACAAGGTAACTAACAAAATGAAGGACAAAAGTCTGGCATCCCTTTCCTGTCGGTCTCCTTTCCTTTGTCAGACCCCGGTCTCACCCTGCATACCTACTACAGTCACTCAACAACTGTCTGTGTAAAAGAGCCATTTGTACCTAACCCTGTCCTCACTCCCATCCAGACTGAAGGCCCAAGTGGAGTCATCCTCCCAAACCTGTAGTCGCCCTGGATTCTAGGAAGAGCAGAGCCCCACAGCAGAGGGACGATTACACTCCCCTGAGACCAGTAATCCATGATGACGAGGCTACACATCCTGCAGGAGCCAGATCCACGTCCTGGAGGGGTGGTGGTATAATGATTTCTGCAGGTACTCTTACAGAACCAGACCTGGGCAAGACAAGCTCAGCTTGACCTTTGCTCTGGATGTCTTAGTTATGGACATTCCTTGACTGTTTTCCCAAGTTCTTCCTCTCTTTAAGCTAAAAGAATATGTCAGGATCAGCAGAATGACCTTGTGGTCACCAATCCAGTTATCTACCCCTCTGCCCATCTCAGGCTGGATCACCTCTCATCTCTTAAGTGGTCCCAGGCTGGGTCGCTTAGGTTAGAATTTTGAAGTAGCTGAGGCTGGAGGGATTTCTCTGAGCTCTGATTACAGCAGGGATGTTTGTATCTCCATGCCTCCCATCACAGAGAGAGAGTAAGGAGGGAAATTAGGTCTCTGGGTCTCAATGAATCCTGACAGGTGGATCACCGCGTATAGGAAGCACAGGCCAGTACCAAAATTGTTCTCTCAAACTCTCGATTATTAGACACCGCCCGCCCCCGCCCCAACCCAACGCTCTCTGGACAAGGAAGGCTGGAAGAATGTTTCAAGTGCTTGGAAGAATGTTGTTTTCCAGGCAGGCAAGAGGACATTTACATTCCTTTTGACTCAAAAACTGTGACATAGGAGAAAACCAGCTAGGCTGCCTGCAGGCCTTCTCTTCTCTTTCTGTTCCCCCAGACTCAACCTTCCAGTCTGGTCCCTGGTGCTGCAACAGGACACCAGCTGGAGCCTTCCCCTCTTCCCCTAGAACTCCTATGGATCCCACAGACCATCCCTGCCTAGTCTTCCTCCCCCCACACCTTGCTGTATCCAGGCTCCCAACTCCAGCAGGCAACCTCTGATAAACCGTGGGCCATGGCTGTCAGAAAACAAGGTAGCAGGAAAGCTGCCTGCGGATTTCTCCTCTCTCTATGTTCATCCAGATGCAATCCCCAGTCTCTCCCCCAGCTCTGCAGCAGAGCACCCATAACTGCCTTCCCTGCCCCCTGCCTCCATCTACTGGCTTTCCCACAGAGCTTCCCCTTCCAACATCACTCCCCACACTTGTTGCTTTGGTCCAGAAACCAAACCCAGCAGGCACCCCTGCTAACCCAAGGGCAACTCCTTCCAGGCCATCAAGTAGGCTGAAGGCGGACCCACACCTCTCCTACTGCTCCTGAGATAAAATCCCCCCAGTCTCATCCCCAGCTCTGCGGGGAGAAACCTGCTGTGGTCTCCCTTTCCTCTCTGACCCCATCCCCAACAGATCATAAAGACCTTCTCCTCCAACCTTCCTTCCCCCAACTCATCCAGTATCCCAGCCTCCAACACCAGCAGGCATTCCCTGTAAACACACCAATTGAGCAGGCCAGGAAAACAGGCAACACATAGCCATAACACACTCTGAAAATCAGAGAGGAAACAGACACCAAGGAACAAAACACCCACCCAATGAAGACAGCACCAGATATCAGCATCTGGAATTGCAAACTTCCCAAACGCAGATGCCTAGATGCCAGTGTATAAACACAACCAATAGCACCCAGACAACATGTCACCACTACAGCCCTGCTGTCCTCCCATACAGGCCCTGAATATTCCAACATAGCTGAAGCACAAGAAAAAGACCTTAAAACAGCCTGTATGAAGATGACCGAGGTCCTTAAAGAGGAAATAAAGAAATCCCTTATAGAAATCCAGGAAAACACAAATAGTGGACGGAAATGAATAGAACTGTGCAAGACCTGAAACTGGTAAAAAAAAAAATCAGGAAAGAAAACCCAAACTGAGGTAATTGTGGAAATGAAACGTTCAGGAAATCCAATAGGAACTACAGAGACAAACAAGCTTCATCATCAGAAGACAAGAGATGGAAGACTGAATCTCAGGCATTTAAGATAGTATAGAAGAAATGGATACATTGGTCAAAGAAAATGTTGTCTATAAACAAACAAATTCCTGACACAAGACACGCAGAAAATGTGGTACACTATGCAAAGATTAAACCTAAGAATAATATGTATAGAGCAGTGGTTCTCAAACTTCCTAATACTGTGGCACTTTAATACAGTCTCTCATGTTGTGGTGAACCTCAACCATGAAATTATTTCATTGCTACTTCATTAGTGTAATTTGGCTACTATTAGGTATCATAGTGTAAATATCTGATGTGCAGGACATCTGCTATGTGACCCCTGTGAAAGGATCTTTTGAACCCCCCCCCAAAAGGTGTCAAGACTCACAGGTTGAGAATTCATGGTAGAGAGGAAGGAGAAGAAACCCAGCTCAAAGGCCCATCAATTGTTTTAACAAAGTCACAGAAAAAAATTTCCTAACGTGAAGAGGGAGATGCCTATTATGGTACAAGAAGCATACAGAATACCAAATAGGTTATAGTGAGAAGGAAAGTGAACTCACCACATAATAATCAAAGTGTACAGAACAAAGGAAGAATAACAAAAGCCTCAAGGGAAAAAGACCAAGTAACATATAAAGGCAGACTTGTTAGAATTACACCTGACTTCTCAATAGAGACTCTAAAAGTCAGAAGGGCCTAGGCAGATGTGCTACAGACTCTTAAGAGACCACAGATGCCAGGTCAGACTACTATACCCAGCAAAACTTTCAATCACCATACATAAAGACAGGAAGATATTCCAAGATAAAGTTAAATTTAAACAACATCTATCTACAAATATAGCACTACAGAAGGTGCTAGAAGAAAATCTCCCAAACTCAAGGAGGCTAACCACATCCAGGAAAATACAAGAAATAAATAATCTCATGCCAGCAAAACAGAAGCAAAGAGAACAATACAAAGAATCGATGAAACAAAGAGTTGGTTCTTTGAAAAATCAACAAGATAGACAAACCCTTATCCAAATTATGCAAAAGGCAGAGAGAGAATATCCCAATTAACAAAATCAGAAATGAAAAGGGAGACATAATAACAGGAAATCCAGAGACACACTAGGTCATACTTCAAAAGCCTATACTCCATAAAATTAGAAAATCTAAAAGAAATGGACAATTATCTTGATAGGTACCACATACCAAAATTAAATCAAGACCAGATAAACAATTTAAACAGACCTATAACTCCTAAGGAAATAGAAGCAGCAAAAAAAAAAAAAAAAAAAAAGCCCAGGACCAGATGGTTTCAGTGCAGAATTCTACCAGAATTTCAAAGAAGAAGAGCTAATTCCAATACTCTTCAAATTGTTCCACACAATAGAAACAGAAGGAACATTACCAAACTCTTTTTATGAGGCTACAGTGACTCTGATTCCCAAACCACACATAGATGCAACAACAAAAAGAATTTCACACCAATCTCCCTCATGATCATTGATGCAAAACTACTCAATAAAATACTGGCAAACCAAATCCAAGAACACATAAAAAAAATCCACTATGATCAAGTAGGCTTCATTCCAAAGATGCAGGGATGGTTCAACTTATGAAAATCTGTCAATGTAATTTACCATATAAATAAATAGAAAGAACAAAAATCACATGATCATCACATTAGACGCTGAAAAAAGCCTTTGACAAAATCCAATACCCTTTGGTGATAAAGGTCTTGGAGAGATCAGGGATTCAAGGAACATACCTAAACATAATAAAAACAATATACAGCAAGCAGACAGCCAACATAAACTAAATGGAGAGAAACTCAAAGCGATTCCACTAAAATCAGGAACAAGACTAGGCTGTCCACTCTCTTCTTCTCTATTCAATACAGTAATCAAAGTGCTAGCTAGAGCAATAAGACAACAAAAGGAGATCAAGGAGATACAAATTGGTTAGGAAGAAGTCAAACTTTTGCTGTTTGCAGATGATATGATAGTACACATAAGTGACCCCAAAAGTTCTACCAGGGAACTCCTACAGCTGATAAACACCATCAGTATTGTGACTGGGTACAAGATTAACTCAAAAAAATCAGGAGCCCTCCTATATACAAATGATAAACTGGCCAAGAAAGAAATTAGAGAAACATCACCCTTTACAATAGCCACAAATATTAAACATCTTGGGGAAATGCTAACCAAACATGTGAAAAACCTGTATTACAAGAACTTAAGTCTTTGAAGAAAGATATTGGAGAAGATATCAGAAAATGGTAAGATCTCCAATGCTCATGGATAGGTAGGATTAACATAGTAAAAATGGCAACCTTACCAAAAGCTATCTACAGATTCAATGCCATCCCCATCAAAATTCCAAAACAATTCTTCACAGATCTCAAAAGAACAATGTTCAACTTCATATAGAAACACAAATAACCCAGGATCGCCAAAACAATCTTGAATAATAAAGGAACTTCTGGAGGTATCACAATCCCTGAATTCAAACAGCATGATATTGGCAAACACACACACACAAAAAAAAAAACCCAAAAACAACAGGTGGATCAATGGAATCAAATCAAAGACACTGACCTAACTCCACACACCTATGAACAACTGATTTTTGACAAAGAAGCCAAAATTATGCAATGGAAAAAAGAAAGCATCTCCAATAAATGGTGATTGCATAACTGGATGTCAGCATGTAGAAGAATGCAAATAGATCCATATCTATCGCCAAGGGCAAAACTCAAGTCCCAGTGGATCAAAGACCTCAGCATAAATCCAGTTACACTGAACCTGATAGAAGAGAAAGTGGGAGGTAGCCTTGAATGCATTGGCACAGGAGACCACTTCTGTTCTGAATAGAATGCTAGTAACACAGACACTGAGAGCAATAATTAATAAATGGGATCCCCTGGAATTGAAAAGCTTCTGTAAGGCAAAGGACACTGTCAATAAGACAAAACAACAACCTACAGAATGGAAAAGATATGCACAAACCCCACAACTGATAGAGTGCTGATCTCCAAAATATATAAAGAACTCAATGAACTAGACACCAAAACACTAAACAATCCAATTAAGAAATGGGGATCTCAACAGAGAATTCTCAACAGAAGAATCTCAAATGGCTGAGTTACACTTAAAGAATTGTTCAACATCATTAGCCATCAGGGAAAAGAAAATCAAAACGAATATGAGATACAATCTTACACCTGTCAGAATGGCTAAGATCAAAAACACTGAATACAGCTTATGTTGGAGAGGATGTGGAGCAAGGGGAACACTCCACCACTGTTGGTGGAAGTGCAAACTTTATACAGTCACTTTAGAAAGAAGTATGGCTGTTTCTCAGAAAATTGGGAATCATCTACCTCAGGACCCAGCAATACCATTCTTGCACATATATCCAAGGAATGCTCAATCATACCAGAAGGATACATGCTCAACTATGTTCACAGCATCATTATTTGTAATACCCAGAACCTGGAAACAACCTAGATGCCCCTCAACTAAAGAATGGATTAAAAAAATGTGGTACATACATATAATGAAGTAATACTGAGAAGAGAAAAACAGTGACATCATGAAATTTGCAGACAAATGGATGGAATTAGAAAATATCATCCTGAGTGAGGTAACCCAGACTCAGAAGGACAAACATGCTATGTACTCACTCATCAGTGGATATTAGCTGTAAAGTAAAGGATAACCAGGCTACAGTCCATAGCTCCAGAGAAGCTAGGTAACAAGGAGGGACCTAAGAGGGATGCATGATATTCCCTGGGAATCAGAAATAGAAGAGATCTTCTGGGTAAATTGGGGGCAGGGGCTGGGGATGGGAGGATGAGAGCAGAAGAGATAGGGTTGTGCTGGTTGGGAGCATGATGGAGAGAGAGAGTAATGAAAGAGATAATTTGATAGGGGAGAATTTTGGAGTTAGGGAGAAACCTGGTGCCAAGAAAATTCCCAGTAATCCACAAGGATGACCCAGCTAAGACTCCTAGGAATGGTGGAAAGGGTGCCTGAACTGGCCTTCTAGTGTAATCGGATTGGTGACTACCCTAATTGTTATCAGAGAACATTCATCCAGTAACTGATGGAGGTTGGTGCAGAGATCCAGAGCCAAGCACTCTGTTGAAGAGAGGGAAAAGGGGTTGTAAAAACCAGAGGGGTCAAGGTCATGAAGTGTGGTAGGAACCCGCAGAGACAGCTGACCTGAGCTCCTGGGTGCTCACAGACTCTGGAACAACAGCTAGGGAGCCTGCAGGGGACCAACCTAAGCCCTTTGCATGTGGATGACTGTTGTGTAGCTTGGTCTGTTTGTGGGGATCCTAGCATTGGGATCAGGACCTATGACCACTATGGGAATCAGTATGTCAGTTC
>CABHPR010000046.1:2347-22266 GCA_902168415.1 Peromyscus melanophrys
TTTTTTGAGACAGGGTTTCTCTGTGTAGCTTTGCGCCTTTCCTGGAGCTCACTTGGTAGCCCAGGCTGGCCTCGAACTCACAGAGATCCGCCTGGCTCTGCCTCCCGAGTGCTGGGATTAAAGGCGTGTGCCACCACTGCCCGGCTAATAAATTATTCTTAGTGAGCCTGCCCATATATATGTGGGCAATTAAGTGGCCGGGCCTAGTTAGAGGAAATAGGTCACAGTGTGTATGACTTCTGAGGTTTCACTTTGAGCTATACCGATTTACTCTCTCTCTCTCTCTCCTTACTGCTTGTCCCAAAACTCTGACTTCACATGTTCCTGTCATCATGATGCTTTTCCTCACTACAGGATCCATGGGAATAGAGCAAGCCAACTACACACTGAATCCTCTTAAACAGTAAGACAAGATAAACTGTCTTTCTCTTAAATGTTTATCTCAGATATTGAGTCACAGCTACAAAATCTGACAGACATAGCTCTTTGTAGGTGCATTTTATAGTTAAGTATATATGTATATATATATATATGTAAACTTTTATATATATTTCTATTTCAAATTTTAATAATTTATTATAATATATAAAACAAAAGATGTGTATGGTCCATATGAAGAAAATTAAATAATATTACTAGTAGTGTTAATCTCAGTATAGTTGATATAGAAAAGAAATTTACAAATTATTTTTATCTTAGTGCTTTGCATTACAACAGATTGAGACAGCAAATGACAAACCATGCAACCATTTAAAACAGACATATGTTCTATTTTGTTTGACCTAATTTGTCAGGAGTATTCAAGGGGGAAATTAATAAGGGCATGTTAGTGTACAAAATGAACAACTAAAATTAGAAGCCTGTCGAGTATGTTTGCACACAGATGGTAAGTCACTCGTCAATTCTGTGCCCCTTGTTTTCAGAGTCTTCATTGACTGCAGTTCTTCATAATAAAAGCAAGTACACTTAAATCAGTACTAATAATCTCCTCTAGACCCCATCTGCTGTCAGATCATCTTTGTAGAATTTAATCAGTGATACAGACTTCCTCTGAAGTTACAATTCTTCCACAATTCTTTCTATGTCTGTGTTTCTTTACTCCATTCTAACAACCTTTCAATCCCTTTATCTCTCAACAATAGATATTTCCTGCCCTTTATCACAGCTAACTTTTTCAGAGCTAATTATATATATATATATATATATATATATATAGACTTTATTTCTTCCCATTCCTCATTTATTTTTCATCTTTTTGTTAACTCCCAATTATTCTGTCAGACATTTGTTCTCAGATTCTTAGATATATCATGTGTTTCACCTTCTTCTACCTTCTTTATATCTATAGTGTGATTCCTCCCCAGTAAAGATGGTTTTAATAATGTTTTATAAAACTTTATTAAGGGGCTGCAACAGGCCGATAAAACTTAGCACAATACTGTTTAATCTGACAGTGAAGAGACAAAAGTGAGATGAATATTACCAGGCAAGAGGTTTTGGCCAAGGGGGCTCTGTGGAAATCTCCAAACAATACAGGCTACTGCCAAGACTATTGGTTGCTCACCACAAACTATTGGTAAGGGCCAATTAATGAAGACAGCACCTGCATACCTTATTGAACATGGAGAAGTTGAGCTGGTGCCTACATAGAACTTTCACTCCTACAGACTAGTGTTGATTGTGCTTGAAGGTGCTCTGCATGTTACCAGAGGAGAAATGTAAACACCAAACCAGCTTCAACCTTTTTATCGACAATGGTGACCTCCCTGTAACATGCACTGGTTCAAGAGTGCACAAAAACTGTGTGAGTAAGCAACCACAATCTGGTTTGAAATTAGGTCCACTCCATGAAATGTAACTCATACCCAACACAGCTCAGGTGGGAAAAAATCTGACACTGGCTAGGTCATTTATCTAGTGGGAACCCAGATATTACTGTTCTGCTAATGGAACATAAAAATAAAGTAACTCCTAAGTGCATTCTGCTATACTCATATCAGTGTCTCACTCAGCCATCATCAGAGAAGCTTACTTCTGCAATAGATGGTAACTAGTACAGAGACCTAGAACTTGACAGTATGCAGAGAGTGAGAGATGTTGGAACACACAGTCCTAAATGAGATGTCTCTATCAAATAACTCTCATCAGGGCTCAGGGGAGTGTGGTGAAGAGGAAGCTGAAATCTCGTAAGAGCCAGAGGGGATGGAAGACACCAAGGAAATAAGGTCTTCCAGACATAACAGAACTGCTGCATATATGAACTTACAGAGACTGTGGCAGCATGCACAGGTCTGAGCCAGATGTTGTCTCTGTGCTGACAGGGACAGTAGACAGAAACCTTCATCATAACCCAGATGCTCTCTCCAATTGATAATCATGGCAGATGAAAATTGAATTTTGTTCCAAGGAGTCTCAGTGGGTATATAGACCACATTTAATGGCAGCCTCATGGCCATCAGTAAATGACCAACACAAAATAAACTCAATGACATTTATGATGACTTTTTTGTCAGATAATGCTTTCTCAGGGAATGTTTTAAATGTTGTAGACCTTTTGGTAACATATTATGGTTTCTGATTTTGTTTGTATGGGTTTTCTCTGTGTGTGAATGTATGTGTTTTATGTATGAATGTGTTCCCTATACTTTTTCTTTGGCTTTTTTCTCTTTGTTTGCTTTATACTATTTTGTTTTCTTCACTTACATTTATTTTATTTTAGATTCCTCTTTGTTTTCTAGTGAGAGAGAGAAATAATTAGCATGAATTTGGGGAGGTGAGGAGATGGAGATGATCTGGAAATAGTTGGGGGAACAGAAACTCTAACCAGAATATGCTATATGAATAACATCAATTGAAGGAATTCCAACATCACAAAAAAAAAGAACACTCAAAATAATACTACTGCTCATGAGTAACCAAAATAGAAACCTTGGTTGACTGGAAAATAAAATATAATAAAACGCAAGTGTCACTGGCGCTGTCCTCCTTTTTGGAATTCTTCCATCACACAAGCTGTCTCCTTCCAAAGTATGAATTTCACAAGCCTCACAAGAGACTCAGGCAGAAGCATCTGGAGTGTACTGCAAGTCCTGGCTGATACCACTGTCCCTGGTGGTTTGTCCTGTCTGCTGTAGTCCTTTAGCTGTTATCAAAACATCTATTCCCTTACTCTCAGGGTTTACCTCACCCATCCTATAGGTTTGCCATTTCATAAGGTCTAGAAGAAGGCTGTCATGCTCTCATCAGGTGGCCTCACCTTAGTTACATATTTCTGTGCCCTCTGAACTACTCATGCCACTACCACTATCTAAAAAAGGTAAACTACAAGCCCAGAAAGCGAGTGGTCACCATAATTAAATTTCCTCCTCAAGCACTGCCATCCTGACCCACAAAGCTTTACTTCAGTTGTTCATCTCATCCACTGTATCAGGGGAAACAAAATTGCTCTTCCAAAACTCAATCCTGCCTACTACATCGAGTATTGCTAAAATTACTGGGGGATACATGAGCAAGTCTAACCCTTCCTTCTAAGGTCCCAATGACAAACCAAATAATCGCACCAAGGTTCACCCTGGGGAACCAATGAGATTGTTGAGCATGTTTACTCAACATGAGTGAGGGGTTACTTATAGTAGTGTATGTGCACTCCTGGAAAAAAAAAGACCAAGGTAGAAATTCTCCATCCTTGCTCAGACCAATTTTTTAATTGGAGCCTTAGGAGTCCAGTTGAAAAGAAGGAAGAGGGATTCTATGAGCAAGGGTCATCAAGATTATGGTGGGGAAACCTACAGAGACAACCAAACCAAACTAGTGGGAACTTGTGAACTTTAGACCAACAGTGTGGAGCCTCCATGATACTGGACTAGTCCCTCTGCACAAGCAAGACAGTTGTATAGCTTGATCCATTTATGGGGCCCCCTGGCTGTAGGATTAGCAGCCATCCCTGATGCAGGAGCTGGCATTTTGGAGCCCATTACCTATGGTGGAACACCTTGCACTGCCTAGATGCAGGGGGAGGGGCTTGGACATGCCTCAACTAAATGTACCAGGCTCTGCTGACTCATGGGGGGCCTTACCTTTTTGGATGAAATAATATACTATTAATAATAATGCCACAAATAATGAATCAATAATACCACCAATTTACAGGTCCAACTATGCATCAGTTCCTTGCTTAGGCAAGAAGTCTCATGATCCAATTGCTTCTTGTTCTTGATTTTCTTTTCTGAGTCCATAATTACAAAATTTCTACTTTCTTTTTCCTATCCCCTAACTCACTCCTATGTAACCTATAACTCTACTTGTTCTCTTTCAAAGTTATAACCTCCTTTTTCATTAACTGTTTTATTTAACTAATGTTACATGAACATATGAATGTATATGTATTTTTTCCATAAATATAACCTGCTCAGTCTTTATAATATTACTAGTATGTGTGTTTTTCTGGCAGACAATTTGGTATTGGCTAACCAATTAGGGTGCTATGCCCCAGAGAAGACGATCAACATTCCTAAGTTGTCTGTGGTTCTTTGTGTATGGTTAAGGGTCCATGGGTTTTTCTCCTCATGCATTTTGACATTTCTATTGTTGCTGTCCTTGTTTATCTCACATTTATGAAGTTCTGACATTACTAGGGGACACAGTCTCACAGCAAATTCCATGATCCTCTAGCTCCTACGTTTTTTTCTGCCTCTACTTCCACAAGGTTCTCTGAGCCTTAGCTGCAAGAGTTGTTTTGTAGATATATCCATTGGGACTTGGCTCTTCAACTTTGCATTTTGAAATATTTGGTATTTTTATTTCTATTAAACGATATTTTTATATTTCATGTCAAACAAAATCAACTTTTACCTTTCTGTAGTGTTATAACTCAGGTTTCTTCTACATAGCCTAGGGATGACCTGTATATGACTAGATACATATAAGGTTTAGTTTTTTTATATAAACCTGGACACTTGTTAGTGAAAGAAAAGTTGAAGCTGTTATTGGCTAAATTATTATATAAAGGAAGTGAAAACGCTAGAGGCAGTGTAAGCAAAATTCTGGAAGGCTTGTGTGAAGACAGCCTGAATTTCTTTTCTCCATTGAAATATTAGGAGGAAGCCTCAAATGATCATAAAGGAATGGCACACCTGGTGACAGGCACCTGTAGCGTCAGCACTTGGGAAGTAGAGGCAAATGGATCGGGAGGTCCAGTCTAGTCTCAACTGCATGAAGAGTTACAACAAGCAAAAACAAAGAAATTACTAATTAAATGGTCTGCCTGGTGGCAGTCCATGCTCAGGAAAAAAAGTCCAATTTATCAAGATTCACTTTTGTTTGCTTGGAATCCTGTTTATTAAAAAAAAAAATAAAAATAGATGTATTCATTATATTTTACCTGAATGTATGTATGTGCACCATATATGTGAATATTTTGGCTGAATGTATGTACGTGCACCATATATGTGTTTTGAAACCACAGAGATAAGAAGGGGCCATTGGATCAACTGGAACTGGAGTTGCAGATGGTTGCGAACATCTGGTGCTATAAATTGAACCTTAGTCCTCTGCTAAGGAAATACATTTTCTTTATGGCTCAGCTTTCTCTCTAGCAGAAATCCTATGTTTCTTCTAGTAGTTGTATAAATAGGTAAGTTGTTGATTTTCAGAGGCTAAGAAAAAGGTAAAGTTACCAACAAAATTCCTGAATAATGATTAACCCAGTGCAGATAAACCAGCATTTTGAATTGCTCATATTGTGCACCAATACAAGCAGACAGTAGGCCTTGCAACTCCTTCTCTGGGAAAAAATTATTTTTAATTATGTGTATATGTATGTCTCTTTCTGTATGTATGAGTGCAAGTTCCTGCAGAGTGGAGAAGAAGACAGTAGTTACCCTATGTCTTAGGATTTCTATTGCTGTGAAGAGACACAATGACCATGGCAACGCTTATAAAGGAAAACATTTCATTGAGACAGGCTAACAGGCTTCAGAGGTTTAGTCCATTATCATCATTGCAGGAAGCATGATAATAAACAGGCAAACATGGGGCTAGAGAAGGAGCCAAGTGTTCTGCATCTGAATCATCAAGCAACAGGAAAAGAGAATAAGCCATTGGGCATGGCTTGAGCTTCTGAAACCTCAAAGGCTACCCCCAGTGACACACTTCCTCCAACAAAGCCTCACCTGCTAATAGTGCCAGTCCCCATGAGTCTATTGGGGCCATTTTCATTCAAACCACCATGCCCCATAATTTACTGATCATTTTCAGTCATCAGATTTGCATGCTGTGTGTTAAACTCAGGTCCTTCACAAGGGCAATGATTGCTTTGACCCACTATGCCATCCTTGCATTCCAGTCACTTCTGAAAGACTGGATATATTAGTTAGAGTTTCATCAACATATGAAGTCTTGGGGATGGGCACTTTATAACCCAATCATTGCAAACACTTATGCATGAAACTTAAATGTAAACTCGTAGAGATATAAAATTAAAAAAGTAGCAGATACTAGGGAAATTTGGAATTGGAACAGAATGGTGTGCTTAAAAGAGTACAAATTTTCAGTTTGAAATGAGAAACGAGTTTTAGAAATGTTTTGTACAGCATGCAACTGTAATTAATGATAATATATACCTTAAAATAGCAAGAAGAGAGTATTTTGAATGTTCTCAACACAAAAAGAGATGTATTGGGTGGTAGGTATGCAAATTAGCTTGGTTTATTCATTCCACAATATAAACCTGTATGAACCATCACATTGTACTCTATATACACTGAAAAACATATCTAAAATTCTGAGAATGTCTTAAATTTATATAACTCAGGAAATTAAAGATATGTTTAACAAAATTATTTCAGAATTTAATTCTCTCTTTCTTATTTCTTACAATTTTTAAGACCAGAATTTTCTGTATGTCACAGTCCTTGAATTTGTGATACATCAGTTTTCACTTCCTGAATCCAGGGATCATAGCCGCTATTCCAAATATAATATGTTTTATTTCTACACGTTTATAAAAATAAATAAGTGACAAGTTTAAATATTCCTGATCTGTTTATGGAGAAATTTAAGAATTCCAGAAGAATTTATTAAACCTATTGTGTTAATTGTTGAAGATTTTGTTACTAAGGTGTTCTGTAAAACAGATAACAGCCCCCAAATGGATCATAACAGTAGACTGAAGAGGAATGATTAATTTCCATAAAACTGTTCATTTGTTTAAAACATCTTAGAATAGCTAGATCTCAGGATAAATTCCTATTTATAATTATATGTACCACTAAAATTGAAGATAGAATAATTTAGTAACAATTCTTCTAAAATAGCAATTATGTGAGAATTGTTGTGTGTGCCAGTCCAGAAATGACTTTACTCTTTTGTAGACAAATTGACACATGTGTACAACCCTTGTGATTATGCAAAATCTTCTCTAAACTATCACGTTGATCTTTCACTTATTTTTAAGTATACAGTAATTGTAAGTACATGTAAAGCATTCTCATGACTGTTACATGGATTTGATTAGTCTCATTTTATTATTTTTTGTTTTGTTTTGACTATCACATGCAATAGGACTCAGAATTGATGTTCCTACACAATTTGTTTTTGCTACTGCTCCTTCTTGCTCTTCCTGCTCATCACTTTTTCCCTCTCTTCTACCATTCCAATCTTGGTAGACCCTTTGAACATTTTCATATCTCATGTTTTCTATTATCTTCAACCCTCACTTATTCCTCATATGTTTACTTATCTAGTTTCATGACCCATTAACCTATTTCATACTCACATTTATGTAAATTTACACACTTACATATATGCATGTATACAAACATACAAATACATATTAAGCAGAGAGCATATAATGTTTGTCTTTTAAATCTAGCTTCTTGTACTTAACACAATAATTCCTAGTCCCAACTGTGTTGCTGCAAAATCAATAATTTTATTCCTTAGGGCTGAGTAAAATTCTAATGAATGTATTACAACCTTTACATTAACTATCTATCTATTGATGGTCATCTAGGCTGATTTCAATTCCTTGATAATGTGACTACAGCACATTGGATAAGCAGGGATGTGCATGAATCAAGTATGAGGGTATATATATATATATCTCAGGAGCACTATAGCTGGTTACATATGGTAAATGTCTATTTACTGAAATACTTAGTGCATCAGTTTACCACCAGGAGTGGCTAAGGATACCTCTTTTCACACATCCTCACCAGCATTTGTTGCCATTTATTTTCTTTATTATGGCTGCTTTGATTGGGATGAGATTAAAATAAAATCTCAAAATAATTTTAATTTGAGTATATAAGGTTCAAAACTAAGGATTCTGAACAAATTTTAAAAGATTTAGTTGGAATTTGTTTCTTTTATTGAAAATTATGGAAGTCCAGTTTTTTGATATCTAATTTTTTCAGGGTTTTTGTTTGTTTGCTTGTTTTGTGTTTTAGACTTTAAAGTCTTTCCAGACAACTGCCATGATTTTTATCCCATTCTATATGTTGTCTTTAACTCTGCTGATAATTTCATTTGCAGTGCTCAAGCTTCTTAATTCCATGGGTTATTAATTTTGAGACTGTTCCCTGAGCTGTTGAAATCTTATTCAGAAAGGTCTTGCTTATGCCTAAATATTGGAGTATTCCATCTGTTTTGCTTTAGAAATTTCAGTATCCAAATTTTTATGGAAGTTTTTCTATTGATTTTTATGAAGGATTTTTGATGGGTTTTGCATTTATTTCTGTGCAGGGTGAAAAATATGAATCTAACTTCCTTGTTTTTTTTTTCTAAAGATCCAGATTTGCAGCACTGTTTGTTTAAATCTCTCTGTTTGTCTGTCTGTTTCTCTCTCTCTCTCTCTCTCTCTCTCTCTCTCTCTCTCTCTCTGTTTTCCTTACTGTGTTTTTCTGGCATCTTAACAAGTATTCAGTCATCATAGCTGTGCAGTCTTAGTTCTGAGAACTTTATTCTATTTCACTGCTTTACACTTCTTACTCTGTGCCAGAACTATATTGTATTTGTCACTATGACTCTATAGTATAATTTGAGGTCAAGATTAACGATCCTTCCATCATTTTTTTTCTGTTTGGTCCCTTTGTATGGATTTTAGGATTTTTGTTTTGTTTTGCACTTCCATCAAGAATGCAATTGGGATTTCACTAAATCTGGCGCCCAATATGGGGCCTAAAACCTGAGAAAGCTTTTTAAAAAGATTCTAAAATGGCGCTAAAACCAGCTTCCTAGTTGTCTCTCTCAGGCCAGCCACAGCCTGCAGGCTTGAGCTACTGTATGGCAGGTTCACGGCATGTGGGCTGGAACTACAGCATGGCATATTCCTGCTGAGTTACACTGAGGTTTCTGAAAGCTGTGCAACATTGTGCAAGGTGGGTATAGCTTTTGCTTAAAAAAAAAAAGAGGTTTCTGGGCTACATGCTGATTTGATAGAAGTATAAACCCATGACACTGAGATTAAGAGTCTCATGCTCTACTGACTGAGCTAGCCTGGCTGAGTTTAACCCTGGTGGTCAGATCCTCAGATGGAACAAGGTGATGAGAGCACAGGGTAGGTTGGGGTGCAAGTATGTGCTGTGTGGTGGCCAGCCTGCTGTCCAAGAAGCAGCATGTAATGGCACACAGGTAATGCAACAGAACATGTGGCAACATATGGATTAACAAAAATGGGCTGAGTTTAAGTGTAAGAGCTACTCAGTAGTTAGCCTGAGCTAATGACCGAACAGTTTTAATTAAGACTGTGTATTCATTTGGGTCTGAGATCCTGCAGAACTGTGGGACTGTGGGAGCCAGGTGGGACATAGGAATTTATAAGTGGCTGTGGGTCTTTGGTGCTGGGTAAACATAGAAAAATTTCAGCTACATAAACCTGTTGATTACTTTTATTGACAGTCATTTTCAAAATTTAACACACAAGTTAGTTTAGCTTCTAGCACTATCCTGTATATTTAGCTTTGGTTTATCCTCTTCCCACTTCCTTCTCTACCCTATTTTTACACTCTCCAACTACACCTAAACTCTCACCCTTAGTGCTGTCCTTCTATTATTATAACAAATATTGTCTAATATGCACAACTACCCTTCTTTCTTAAAGCCTGTCTAATGGGGTTTTTACTAGCTCTGGTCTCTATGCACATTTACTCCTATGTAAGTATAAGTACATGAACATAGACGCTAAGATGTTCATGTGAGAGAGAATTTGTATTACCCTGGGTTACATAAATAGATATAACATTTTCCAGTTTTTTTTCCTGGTAATTTCACCTTTCTTTACAGCAGAATAAAATTGTACTGTGTATTTGTACCATATTTTTATTGTTCTGTTCATCAGATGTTGGGTAATTTCTTTTCCTTGCAGTTGTGCATTTGAGTGACTTCCATGAACATGGATGTGGAATCATCCCTGTAATAGGATAGAGAGTCTTTTGATTATAGGCCCAGGAGTTGTACATCTAGTACATAAAGAATTTCAGTTTGTGAGGAACATTCAAACAGATTTAATTAGTGGGTGTGCCAGCTTGTGTTCCCATCTTCAGTGAATAAGGGTTCTCTTTCCCAATTATTGGCATTTGTTGTATAACCAAAGAACCCCAAAAATCTAAGAAAACAACTCAGTAAAAAATGGGCTATGAAATGAACAAATACAAATTCAAAAGAACAAATACAAATGAACAATAATGCATTAAGGCTATTAAGTATTATTTGCCATAGGGAAATACAAATTAAATGTACAACAAAATTCCATTTCAATATTCTCATAAAGACCACTGACTTTTCCCTTTACTCCTTGCTTCCATTTATTTGCTTCAATTGTCTGATTGCTCCAGCCAAGATTCCCAGTAATACCTTGAATAAGAGTCCAGAAATTGAGTACCCTTTTTGTGCTTTTGGACTTAGAACAAATGTTCTGAATTTATGCCATCTAGAATAGTATTTTGAGATTTATTTTGTTATAGCTAGCCTTTATTATGTTGACTTATATTCCTTCTATCCTAAATTCTTCAGGACATTCATTGAGGAATATCAATTTTTTAACAACCTCATCTGTATCTCTTGAGATCATCATGCGTTATCTGTTCTAATATATTTGAGTGTTATAATGTGTTCCATTATTGACGTTTATTGAAACATCCCTGCAATGAAATCAAGTACCTAAAGTTAAATTATAGTTTTAATTGTTCTGTAATTTGGTTTGCAGGTGTTTTATTGAGAAAATTTGCATCTATGTATATAGATATTGGTCTGTAATTGTTTGATTGTATCTTTGTCAGAAATACTTGCATCACAAGAAGGGCTTAATTTCCTATTTTATAGAATATATTGAGAAGCATTGATCTCCCTCTTTAAGATCTACTAGAATTCATCAGTGACTTTATCTGTGTCTGGGATGTTCTGAGGCAGATTTTTCTTGTTACTGACTGAATATAAATTGTTTCCAATTATATATTTCACTTTGATTTGGTATTGGTATGTAATAGACACCTACGCATTGTGCACATGAACTGGTTTAAACTAGATGGAGCACACAGAAGGGCACCCAGAACTTAGAAGTAGATGTGGACTGGAGTCCAATACCTAACTAAAAATATACTGGCAATTGATACCTGTTAGCAAAGGGAAAATCAGTGCTTTAGTTTCTGTAAACACCAAGTATTATTTCCTTATTCCATTCATCAATTTCCCCCTATATAGCAATCGATCTTTTTTAAAAATAAAAAAGGACTTTGAACTCTTTTTGTAGTATTTTTTTCTACCTCAGTGTGTTTGAATTCTATCTTTGAAGAGTTGTGAAGTTGATGAAGAGTTGTGGTGGGTTTGTTGTTTCATGTTGTTTTGTTGTTGGGTCATAAAGGTAGTAGTGATTTTAACCCATCTATTGTAATGATGCACATACCAGTTTCAACTTTCATGTTCCTCCTCATGCTTTCTTTTTGTTTTGTCTTATGTTAATCCTCCATAAGGTTTGTCCTCGCTAGGAGTGATGTGTCTGTTGCTATGGGAATGTGGTCTCTCTGCTTCACAATGATTTACCATCAGTGTCAGCAGTAATTTGCAGTGAAATATCCTGTATACTTCATTTGTGTCCTCAAAAAGGTTCAGAAAAATGTGGTATTAGAAAATTTGTTGGGGAAAATTATATATATATATATATATATATATATATATATATATATATATTCTAATAATTTCTAATAAATATAGTAAAAATATCAATATTAAAGATCTGCTTCTGGAAGAAATTTACTGGCATGTACAGAAAATCCTGGTCAAGGAGTCAACAGGAACAGCTCAGGCTAGTAATACGTGGTCTTACTCCATTTTTTTCTTCACTGCATTCTTTCCTCACTCAGATATAATTTCTAATCTCACCAGAAACCTCATCTTCTTGATCATGTAATAGGACTGGTAATGCAGAACAATTTCTCTGTGGAACAAAAAGTATCTCCAAACAACAAGATCTAGCATTGCAATCAACTTAAATCCATACAAGATCATTCTGAAGTCATTTTCTTGTCAAAAGGTTGATTAAATAAGAAGCCCAAAGCCCGTAGTTCATCCATCTATGCAGAAACTTCACAGAGCTATCTATTGCTGTGAGCCTTATTTTCAATATCCACATTTGGAAGCAAGCCTGAGAAACCCATATGCTCTGCAAAAGTGGAAATGCATTAGGAGGTTAAGAAAATTCATTGTGTTTCAAGAGTTTCATCCCTCCTTGTTTTCTAAATTGACACAGAAACAAGCAGAGAGGATTTCCCTGGATAGAAAAAAAGAAATGAAAATAGTCATTCTTCTTCCATAGTGTTCTTAAATCTCTTTAAGAAGCTAATGCATATCAATTCCTAAGAAACAATAGGACTAAGAGTATAACTAAGCTTCATGGTGTAGAAATTACCCAAATAAGTAGAGGTTACCATGAATACCATGTGGATATTTTTGTGTATCTTGACTCCTGCAACTGTGCTGCCCACTAAAACTCATGGCTCATTTCATAGCTTTCTCATAAACCTGATGTAGTCTCTTCCTCAAGAACACTGGCAACTTCTATTCATCTTGAATCCAACTCAGCTAGTGGTCATCCTCACCCTTAAATTTTAACGTCAGTGATACCATGTAGCAGGTAAATGACTACTTCCTTCCACTTGGTTTAAGTCTAAGTATTATATATTTTTTATCTAGGCAGTCAAACAATGATTTTTTTTTACTCTAACAAATTAACTGCCCCATCCAGAGAAACATCCACCTATTTGGACTGATGCTAAGTCTCTGTACATGACTTGTTTGACTCTGAAGGGAAAATCACTGCTCTGCTCAGCCAAAGACCTCTCAATGACTTGTTCATACATTTATCAAGACCATAGCTTCAGGAAAAATTGGTCTGAAGAAGTTACTTTGCCTAACCTTTGGGAATACCCTGGATCTCCATCAAGTAGTAGATCTCAAATATCAGAATTGCATGGCCAGGGAATCAGTCCTATGACCAGAAGCTAATTAAATTACCAGATTACAAGCCTACTGGGTCTTAAGGCTAAACTTTTCAGGTTTGAAAATCAGAGCAAATTTAATTTTTACTCAAAACATAGAACCAACCACAAGATCTGACTGTCCAGGACAACCAATGTTGGCTCTTCTAGAAAAGCCAGAAGGCTAAACAGCTAAGATACATCCATACCTAAAACTTTGTGTCAACCAGAGATAAAATAATCTCCCCACAGATTCAGAGCTAAATGGGAGGCCACAGCATTATGAAGAATTGAGCGTTGATGATACCACACAAAGGAAATGAGAAAGAGACAGTAATTTGCAACATAAAAGAAGATATATTGAGTGACTTTAAACTAATACAGGAAAAAATGTTCAGTGAATTATAACAATATACTAATAGAAAATTAATTGGAGTGCAGAAAAAATATACATAGTAAGAAATTTAACCTGGGAACAGGAATAATGAAAAGAAACAGTAGAAATCCTATACTTAGTTAATACAACATATGAGCCAAAAATAAAGTGATCAAAACTTTAACAATGCTGGATCTTGGGGGAGATTGATTCCCAATTTTCTAAGAAAGCGCCATATTGATTTCCACAGTGGCTGTACCAGCTTGCATTCCCACCAGCAGTGGAGGAGAGTTCCCCTAGCTCCACATCCTCTCCAGCACAAGGTGTCCTCAGTGTTTTTGATCTTAGCCAATCTGGCTGGCGTAAGGTGGTATCTCAGAATTGTTTTGATTTGCATTTCCCTAATGATTAGGGATGTTGAGCAATTCCTTAAATGTCTCTCAGCCATTTGTGTTTCCTCTGCTGAGAATTCTCTGTTTAGTTCTATAGCCCATTTCTTAATTGGACTGTTGGGAATTTTGGTGTTTAATTTCTTGAGTTCCCTATATATTCTGGATATCAGTCCTCTGTCAGATGTGGGGTTGGTGAAGATCTTTTCCCATTCTGTGGGCTGTCGCTTTGCCTTGTTGACCGTATCCTTTGCTCTACAAAAGCTTTTCAATTTCAAGAGGTCCCATTGATTGATTTTTTGTCTCAGTGTCTGAGCTACTGGTGTTATACCTAGGAAGCGATCTCCTATGCCAATGCGTTCAAGACTACTTCCTACTTTCTCTTCTAGCAGATTCAGAGTAGCTGGATTTATGTTGAGGTCTTTGATCCACTTGGACTTAAGTTTTGTGCACGGTGATAGATATGGATCTATTTGCAGCCTTCTGCATGTTGATATCCAGTTATGCCAGCACCATTTGTTGAAGATGCTTCCTTTTTTACATTGTACGCTTTTGGCTTCTTTGTCAAAAATTATATGTTCATAGGTGTGTGGATTAATGTCAGGGTCTTCAATTCGATTCCATTGGTCCACAAGTCGGTTTTTATGCCAGTACCAAGCTGTTTTTATTACTGTAGCTCTATAGTAGAGCTTGAAGTCAGGGATCATGATGCCTCCAGAGGTTGTTTTATTGTACAGGATTCTTTTGGCTATCCTGGGTTTTTTGTTTTTCCATATGAAGTTGAGTATTATTCTTTCCAGGTCTGTGAAGAATTGCGTTGGTATTTTGATGGGGATTGCATTGAATCTGTAGATAGCTTTTGGTAAAATTGCCATTTTTTACTATGTTAGTCCTGCCTATCCATGAGCATACCACTCTTGGGCATATACCCAAGGAATGCTCAATCATACCACAAGGGCACTTGCTCAGCTATGTTCATATCAGCATTATTTGTAATAGCCAGAACCTGGAAACAACCTAGATGCCCTTCAACCGAAGAATGGATAAATAAACTGTGGTACATATATACAATGGAATACTACTCAGCAGAGAAAAACAATGACATCAAGAGGTTTGCAGGCAAATGGAGGGATCTAGAAAAAATCCTCCTGAGCAAGGTAACCCAGACTCAGAAAGACAAACATGGTATGTACCCACTCATAGGAGGGTACTAGATGTGGAGCAAGGATGACTGGACTGCTACTCACAACACCAGGGAGACTACCTGGAAAACAGGACCCCAAGAAAGACTCGGGGATCACCCAATGATGGAGAAATGGATGAGATCTACATGAACAGTCTGGACGCCCCAGGTGGAGCTCCGGGAGTCCAATTGGCGAGAAGGAGGAGGGTTTATGTGAGCAAGAGTTGTTGGGACCAGGGATGGGATGGAATACAGAGACAAGTGGCCAAATGAATGGAAACACATGAACTGTGAACCAATGGCTGAGGGGCCCCCAACTGGATTAGGCCCTCTGAATAGGTGAGACAGTTGATTGGCTTGATCTGTTTAGGAGGCATCCAGGCAGTTGGACCGGGTCCTGTGCTCAGTGCATGAATTGGCTGTTTGAAACCTGGGGCTTAGTAGAGACCCTTGGCCCAGCCTGGGAGGAGGGGACTAGACCTGCCTGGGCTGAGTCCACCAGGTTGATCTCAACCCTCGGGGGAATCTTTGCCCTGGAGGAGATGGAAATGGGTGGTGGTGGGGGTGCCGAGAGGGCGGGTGGGGGGCGGGGGGGGGAGGGGGAGGCGGGCGAGACAGGAGGAGGGAGAACGGGGGGAATCTATGGCTGATATGTAAAGTTGAATTGTATATTAAAATAAAAAATAAAAAAAAATAAAAATAAAAAAAAGAAAGTTAAAATAAAAAAAAAAACTTTAACAATGGTTCATAAAGACCGATACATAAAGACTAAACTTCTAGATTAACCAACCAGAGATGTAAAAATACAAAAAAATGAAAGAAACATAATAGAATATAAGGGGTGGTATTAAGACAGTAAGTATTAAGACAGTAAGTATGTTTCATTCTTAATATCAATCTCTTAACTTTTTTTTTTATTTCTGAGATTTTAATTTAACTTCAGTATTTCTCCCTTCTCTTTCCTTCTCTAAACCTTCTCAAATATTCTTCTCCAATCTTCTTCAAAGTTATGGCCTCATTTTTTTATTTTTATTTATTTATTTACTTATTTATTTTTGGTTTTTTGAGACAGGATTTCTCTGTGTAGCTTTGCACCTTTCCTGGAACTCACTTTGTAGACTAGGCTGGCCTGGAACTCACAGAGACCTGTCTGCCTCTGCCTCCCGAGTGCTGGGATTAAAGGCGTATGCTACCACCACCCGGCATGGCCTCTTTTCTTATTGTTACTGCTTTCATCCCTTATCAACCTTCTCTCTTCAACAGATGTAGACCATTGAAGAAAGCCATAACCAATTAAAATTCAGAGATTTAGAGTCCAGTTCCCATAGATACATCGACAAAACACATCTGCAACTAAACCTCAGGGAACACTGTGGGAAAGGGAGCAAAGCAATTGTAAGAACCAGAGAATCAGGGAGTTTGCTGTGAGATTGTGTCTCACATCTAAAGTCAGATCAGTGAATTCTCACTAACATGACTGTTCAAACCAGAACTGAACAAATGTGACACCAACAAACATGTCAAAGTGGGTGAGAAAAAGCCTAC
Organism: Peromyscus melanophrys; assembly: GCA_902168415.1. NCBI lineage: Eukaryota > Metazoa > Chordata > Mammalia > Rodentia > Cricetidae > Peromyscus > Peromyscus melanophrys. The sequence goes on from CABHPR010000046.1 coordinate 19,310, forward strand.
CAGGGCTCAGCCATACAAATATAGTATGGGTGGGTAAAACTGGCTGTGGAGAGGAGGGAAGAGTATAGCATTGTTTATCCAGTGCCAAACAGTCACCCCTCCCTGAAAACATGTGTACAATTAACATTAAATAGACAACAGATTTTATACACACACATACACACACACACACACACACACACACACACACACACACACACACATGCACTCACACGCACACGCACACACATACACAAAGATATTAACATTTATATTTTGGGAAGTTACATTAGAAGAAAATTAAAAGAACTAGACAAATTATTTTAAAAAACTAATAATTGATGGTATTTCCAGGACAAACCTAACTGTTGACATTCAAATTGTAAAATCTTGAAGTTCTACAATCAAATACAACCCATAGATGAGTTCACTATGACACACAGAATTCAAAACACCAAATATCACAGAGAAAATATTTCTAAGAACAACAGAGGAAAGAAATATACCATATTATGAGGAGGTACCAATAAGACCATCAGAGAACTGTGTACGAGAACTGTGCGCAAGAGACTCCGCAGGCCGGAAGGTAGTGGGAAGATGTATTGAAAATGCTGACAAAATAAAAATAAAATAAAACTTTAAAAAAACAAGCAAATATAAAACTCCTAAGAACTAACAACTGAAAATAGTCTACTCAACAAAACTGTCTTTCAGATAAGGGGAAAATAAAATGGTTCTCTCTCTCTCTCTCTCTCTCTCTCTCTCTCTCTCTCTCTCTCTCTCTCTCTCACACACACACACACACACACACACACACACACACACACACACACACAAAAGAATTTTCTTCACAATTTGACCTGCTTTTCTGGGAAATGTTAAAATAGTTTGTGAAACTGAAAGAGAGCATTGGTGATTCCATTGGTAATTCCTGGCAGGAGACATGCAAAGGCACAAAACTAATGACTATAACTTTTAACTTCATATGTACTACAGAAGAGTATATGGATGAAATCAGCTATCTTAAGCATAGGGTCTAGTTTTGCTGGCAATGGAAAATGAGCTTTGAATGTTCCACTCATTACCCCTCTGTCTATTTAATATAGAAAAACAATTTATTCCATTATAAGCACTTACACAGTTAGTCACACAGAGTAACAGGCTCAATGGTGAGATAGGTAACTAAAATGGAGATAGCATAAAATTATGGTAGTCAAGAACTAACCTCTAAAACAGGTTAATGTAATTTTAAAAACAAATGCAAATTAGCAAATCACTGTTTCTCAACTTGACAGTTCATCAGTGGTATACTTGCCAGATAAAAACACAAAAAGCCTTTGACAAAAAAATCTAACACCCCTTCATAATAAAAGTCTTGGAGAGATCAGGGATATAAAGGAACACACTAAACAAAATAAAAGGAGTATACAGAAAGCTGATTGCCAACATCAAATTAATTGGAGCAATTTCACCAAGATCAGGAACAAATCAAGGTTGTCCACTTTTTCTGTACATATTCAATATAGTACTTGAAGTTCCAGCTAGAGAATAAGACAACTAAAGGAAATCAAGGGGATACAAATTAGAATGTAGGAAGCCAAAGTGTCATTATTCACAGATGATATGATAGTATACATAAGCTACCCCAAAAATTCTATCAGGGAACTCCTACAGCTGACAAACACCTTTGGTCAAGTGACTGGATATAAGATTAACTCAAAACCACCCTTTATAATAGATACAAACAATATAAAATATCTTGAAATAACTCTAACCAAGCAAGTGAAAGAGCTGCATGACAAGAACTGAAAATTTGAAGAAAGAAATTGAAGAAGATATCAGAAGATGAAAAGATCTTTCATGCACATTGATTAATAGGATTATTATAGCAAAAATGGCCATCTTACCAAAAGCAATCTACAGATTCAATGCAATCCCCATTAAAATCCCAACACAATTCTTTATCCCCCCCCCCCCCCCCCAGGCATGATGACGTCATCATGCCTCGCACTGGCGGTCGCGGGAATTGAACTCGCCACCTCTGCCGCCTAACCTCAGAGCCACCTCTCCGGGTCGCTCCAACACAATTCTTTATAGATCTTGAAAGAAAAATACTCAGCTTTATATGGAAAAAATCACAGGATAGCTAAAACAATCCTGTACAATAAAAGAACTTCCAAAGGTATCACCATCCCTGATTTCAAGCTCTACTGCGGAACTATAGTAATAAAAACCCATGGTATTCACATGAAAACAGACAGGTGGATAAATGGAAGTGAATCAACTACCCAGACCCAAATCCACATACCTATGGACACTTGATTTTCTACAAAGAAGCCAAAATTATACAATGATAAAAGAAAGCAACAAATGGTGCCAGTCTAAATGGATGTTGGCATGTAGAAGAATGAAAATAAATCTGTATCTATCACCCTGCACAAAACTACAGTCCAAGTGGATCAAATACCTTAACATAAATCCATATATACTGAATCTGACAGAAGAGAAAGTGGGAAATAATCTCAAATGCATTGCCACAAGACATAACTTCCTGAAGAGAATGTCAATAGCACAGGCACTAAGATTAACAATTAATAAATGGGACCTCATGAAATTGAAAAGTTTCTGTAAGGTAAAGGACACCATCAATAGCACAAAATGACATCATACAGAATGGGAAAAGACTTTCACCAACCCCACATGCAACAAAGGACTAATTTCTAAAACATATAAGGAACTCAAGAAACTAGATAGCAACAAACCAAATAATCAATATAAAATAGGGTATAGATCTAAACAGAGAATCTTCACAGAAGAATATCAAATGGCTGATGTAACACTTAAGATGTTAAAAATCCTTAGCTATCAGGGAAATGCAAATCAAAACAACTGAGATTCTGTCTTTCACCTGTCAGAATGGCTAAGATTAAAACACACACACACACACACACACACACACACACACACACACACACACA
>CABHPR010000046.1:22276-46173 GCA_902168415.1 Peromyscus melanophrys
ACACACACACACACACACACACACACACACACACACACACACACACAAGCAACAGCTCATGCTGGAGACGGTGCAGAGCAAAGGGAACAGTCCTCCATTACTGGTGGGAGTGCAAACTTGTACAATCAATTTGGAAGTCAGTGTGGCAGTTTCTCAGAAATCTGGGAATCAATCTACCACAAGACTCAGCTATACCACTCTTGGGCATAGACCCAAAAATGCTTTATCATACCACAAGGACATTTGCTCAACTATGTGCATATCTGCTTTATCAGTAATAGCCATAACCTGGAAACAACCTAGATATCTCTCAACTGAGGAATGGATAAGGAAAATGTGGTACATTTATACAGTGGATTATCATCTGCTAAAAACAAGGACAATAGGACGTGGATGGAACTAGAATAAATTCATCCTAAGTGAGGTAACCCAGACTGAGAAAGACAAACATGGTATGTACTCACTCATAAGTAGATATTAAATCCAAAATAAAGGATAACTTTGCTACAATCCACAGACCCAGAGAGGCTAGGTAACAAGGAGGATTCATGCGGTGACTCCCAGATCTCTCTAGAAAGGGGATATAGAAGAGATGTTGTGAGTGGACTAGGAGCAGGTAGGAATGGGGACATGAGTGGTCAAGTTGGGAGAGGGTAGACAGAGAGAGTAACAAAAGAGACTACTAGAAGGGGGGGGGACTTCCTGGAAAAATATCCCAGGAATCTACAAGGATGAATCCAGCTAAGACTCCTAGTAATAGTGGATTTGTAGCCTAAATTGGCCATCTTCTGTGACTAGATTGGTGCCTAGCCCAATAGTCATCAGAGAAGCTTCATCCAGCAACTGATGGAAACAGATGCAGACCCATACCCAAATATTAGGTGGAGGTTGGGGAATCCTGCAGAAGATGGGGTGAATGGATTGTGGGAGCCACAAGAACCCCCACAGAATCAATTAAGCTGGGCTCATAGACACTCACAGAGATTGAATCAACAACCAGGGAGCCTATATGGGACTGACCTAGGCACTCCACATATATGTTACAACTGTGTAGCTTGGTCCTCTTGTGGAACTCCTAACAGTGGGAACAGGGGCTGTCTCTGACTCTTTTACTACTGTTTGGGACTGTTCTCCTCATACCGGGTCTCCTTGCCCAGCCTTAATACATGGAGAGGTGCTTAGTCTTATTGTAATGTGATATGCCATGTTTTATTGATACTCATAGGAGATCTCCCCTTCTCTAAACAGAAACAGAGAAGGAATGGGTTGGAGGGTGGGAACAGGGTGGGGGTGGGGTAGAGACTGGGAGGAGAGGAGGAAGAGGAAACTGCATCCAGGATATTTAATTAATTAATTAGTTGGTTAGTTAAATTTTAAAAACACATATATTTACAACTTGGTGGTTCCAAGTTAAAAAAAAAACACCCATTCTTGGCATGGATAAAGTAGGTAGTAGATGGAGGGAAGAGTAACAACCAATGTGAGTTATGTCACAGTGTAATGACACTTTATTCAGAAATATTCTTGGAAGCACACCTTGTTAAAATGCAAAAGGAACATATTGGATATTGCATTATTCATAGTCTTTATTCAAATTGCTTCTTCCATAAGGACCAGTGTATATTTAATGATTAAATAACATATAAAATGGTGGCATCTATCTCTTAAAATTACAATATTATATGCATGAAAGTCCTCCTGGAGTACTAAAGCCATATCTTTTGATTAAAAGAAACCATGAGGGAAATCTGTAAGTTCTAAGAAATGTATGTCAGGGATATTAAAGAATTCAAAGTCGGTCTTTAATTTAACAAAGCATTTTCTTGTTTCTGTTGGCTCTAAACCAATATAAAAATACTTTTCTTATGTATAACTTATGAAAATATTAATAATGAAAGTTTGTACTTCATTAGTGAAAAATTTTAGAGACATGTTTAAAGAAAAGCTCAATTGAGAATATTGGATTCCAATTTGTAATTCCTAGAATACTTCATTGATAAAATGATGTCTTCAAAGTAGGCTGCCATGTTGCATTAGGGATGATTTATTTGCATTCAATTGAAATACTCAGTGTTTATTTACTTGGTTTTTGTCTTGATTCTTGTCTTCATTAAACTGTACGACAGTAACTATTGTTGCCAGCTTCTGAATCTGTTTTCTCATCTGAGTACTATCAGTGACTATATTAGATGGATGGAGCTTTTATAAAGCACAGGTCAAACCTGAGGTGAAAACTAGGGGTGTGTATGAGGAGAAATTACAAACAGGACAGCAAGCAACATGACTACAGCAGGATTCCCAAAGCAGAATGTACATTGCATGCCCTGCACAGCTTTGTCAAAGGGGCATAACAGGGGAATCTAGTGAAGAGACAACTGAAACCTGGGTAGGAGAGTGAAGAGGCCGGATGGGAAACGGCTAATCCATGCAGAATGACCAGAGTGGGAATGTTTCTAAGACAGGAACGAATCAAGCATTTCCTATGATAGCTGTCCCAGGTTCCTACTCCACATTCTCCCTTATAATTTAGCTGTTTGGTTTCATTGGTACATTGAGAATTTGATAAGAAAAATATCTATTCTGTTCTATTTTGCCTACCAGTCAAAATTCTGTCAGCCTGTAAATTGTTATGGGCAATTTGACAAATAAAAAGTATTTTCATTGTTGGTAAAGAGTTCACTCACTCTGTGGAATAACATTTTAGGGGAAAAAAATGAATCTAATGCATTTCCACTGCTATTAATCACAATGTAAGTTACAAGAGAAGTGTAGTTTAAGGTAAGGCTAGTGCTTTGGTGTGCAGGCTCTATTCCTTCCACTGACTCCTTTTCCTTTAGAGTAAAAATTTAGTTAAGTGTTAACTTTTTCTTATTAAAAAACATGTCTATTCAGTCCTAAAATTAATTATCTTCCATGTGTGCATATTTAGAAAGAAAAAAAAAGCAGTTATTTTACATTTCCGCAGTATTGATTTGATAAGGCAAAACAAAGTTGCTATTTTCCTGGTTAAGTTTACACTTAGCATTCTTTGGCACTTTTATTATTTTATTACAGGTTTAAGCAATACTAACAGGAAGCAGAAAGAGAAAAATTAAAAACGGCATGTGTTACTCTTGCAACAATGAGTTATAAGTAAACAGGTCCAATATTTAACGTGTCAAAAGTGATTTCTTACTGTTAACTGGATTTGGATTTGGTTGGTTTTATTTCTGAAATTCTTGATTTTTGTATTTGTGCTCTTTCTGATTTTTTATGTGGAGGAGCTTAGGGCTGTACATTTCCTTAATGGGACTGCATCTAATATCCCCAGGAGTTTGGTTGTATTATTTCATTTAGTTCCAGTATTTAAAAAAAAATCTGTCTTGATTTCTTCTTCTTTGACCCATTTATCATTCAGTAATGAACTGTTCAATCTTCTCAAGTTTATGTGCTTGATAAAAAATTGTTCGATGTAAATTTGAAGTTTTGTTGCATTATGGTCAGATAAGATATAGAGCTATTTTAATTTTTCTGAATTTATTACCATGTGTTTTGTGTTCCACAATGTGGTCTATTTTAGAGGAGCTTCCATGGACATCTGAGTAGAATGCATAATATTTGGTGCTTGGGTAGAATATTTTATAGTTATATGTTAGATCGATTTGATGTATGCTGCCATTTAATTCTGAAGCTTCTCTATTTATTTATTTTTATCCAAATGACCTGCCTTAGAGAAATAGGGTATTGAAATCACTTACTATTATGGGTTTGGTGTTTCACTGTGGGTTTAATTTCAGTAGAAACTTTTTATGAAATTGGATACATCAGAGTTTAGTACATATTTTTTGAGTTAAGTGTTCACTTGATTAAAATGAATTGCCCTTCTTTATTTCTTCTGATTTTTTTTTTCATTTGAAGTCTAATGTGTCAGATAGTAGGATAGTAATGCGTGTTTGCTTCCTGGTTTCACACAATCAGAGTACATTTTTCCATTCACTCACTTTAAGGTGATGTCAATGTGTTAATCTTATACCACCTCCAACTTCACACACGCAAGAGTCATTTGGGAAAAGAGACTCCAGAACGGTCAAGGCCTCACAGAGAAACCCTATCTTGAGAAACAAGCAAACTAAAAACAACAAAAATAAAAACAAGGAACAAAGAAAGAAAAGAAAATGCTTCTATAACATTTGTGCATTTTTTGATTAATGATTGATGAACGTAAGTCCAGTTTACTGGCAGTGATACTACCTGTAAGCAGATGTTCCTGCATGGTACAAGAAAGACTGAGCAAGCCATGAGGTTCAAGCTAGTTAGCAGCATTATTCCATGGTTTCTGCTTTTTTTCCTATCTTGGGTTCTAGTGCTGACTTCCCTCAGCAATGGTGTCTATGTCCTGGGAGTTGTAGCCTTTTTGAATGGTATTTTTTCACAGTATTAGAATCTCTATGGAAGACAAAAATTGGTACCAGGTCATAACAGACCAGTGTGTTTTAGGCAGGATTGTCAAGGCATTTAAACTTTGGACTAGAAAAGCCATTAAATGTTCAGTGGAGTGGGCTGTTCTGTGGGAGTGTGGAAGATAAGAACATTGAGAATAATGTTGTAAATAATGAAGGTCTGCTTTTCAAAATTTCAGAGGGAAGTAAGGATTCTACTGCAACCATCTGAATGTTATTTTGGATTAAAACTCTCTGTTTCTAGTTACCCAGGGCTGAAGAATTGGCTGTTATTCACTAGATATCAGAACCACTAATGTGAAACCTTTACTTTATTCTGACCATCTGATTCTAGTTAACTGGAGCAAAGAAGTTCACTAGTAATCTTCTGGGCATATTTTCTTAGGGGAATGTGGAAGCTGTGGTTCAGTGGAGGCCAACGCTGTACTTTGAGCTTGCAGCCAAATTTTGTAATGTGTAAGAGTGATATTGGTGACATTGGTTTTGAAAGCATGAGTAAAAGGGTCATGGAAAAGAGCTGAAGCTTGACACTCTGAGAGGCTAAAAAATGTCACTGATGAAGGTAAAGCCTCAGGTGAGTGGAAGCCTCAGGATTAAAGTGCTCATGGACAAAATCTGAGGTTTGGCACCATGAGTCAGGCTCAGGGTTCCTGAGTAGAGCTGAGGAGAGGTTATTGTTGACAGTCTAGTGAGAGTGAGTACCCTCGCACCATGGATAGCGGCAGTGTGGCGGGGAGCCAGTCTGAGCCTATGAGATCAGCTGTGTATTCTGTGAAGAGCAGAGCTGGAGAGGAGAACCTGTCTAAGCTCTTTGTTGCTTAAAGGAAGATGAGGAAATCTCACAAGTCTGAGTCTGTGTTTTACACTGTTTAACTTTGGTTTTCCTTTGATTTTATTGTGACTACGCCCTGGTTATTTGCTCTTGTAATAAGACCTTATTTAGCTTATTTGAATTTTAGAGGAATCCCTAGTTATTAGACTCAGATATTCTATAGAACCTTTGCAGTTTTAGAGAGACTGTGTATATTTTAAAGGGACTTATCTTTTTATTGAAAATACTTTTTTCATATAATATATTCTGATTATGGTTTTCCCTTTGTCCACCTCCTCCTAAATCCTCTGCATATCCTCACCCCTCCAGTTAGTCACCTTCTCTCTTTAGAAAACAAACAGACATTCCAAGCACCCACATGGCAGCTCACAACTGCCTGTAACTCCACTTCCAGGGACCTGACAACCTCACAGACAGACATGCAGATGGGGAAAAAAAAAAGAAAACAAACAGACAAAAAAAAACTGTACAAGAAATTTTTTAAAAAGCACAAGAAAAACAAAAACAGAGACACAAATCAAAACCAGCAATAACAAATAAAAAATGTATAAGTTCTAAAGACCAGTAAGTTAAAAAAAAATATGCCCAAACAAAAATGCCATTGAGTTCTTTTTGTGTGGTCATCTACTGCTGGCCATATAGGTGCACCCTTAAGTGTGGTTTATATACGCATTTAGACCCAATTGGTGAAAACTAACTTTTCCTTTGCAAGTGGTTGTCACTTTGAGATAGCTTCTAAGTTAGGGATGGGAGCTTGTGTCTACCTCTCTCTCTCAGCACTGGGACCCCATGTGACTTGATATGTACAGGCCTGTACAGGCCCTGTGCATACTGCCACAGTTTCTGCAAGTTCATACTTGTTTCAGTCACTTTGTGTCTGAAAGATGCTATTTCAGTGGAGTCACCTATCCTCTCTGGCTCCTACAATTATTCTGCCTCCTCTTCTGTATATTTCCCTGAGCCCTGAAGGGGTGAGAGTGTTGATTAAGACATCCCATTCACAACCGAATGTCCCAAAGTCTCACTCTTTGCATACTTTCCAACTGTGTGTATCTACATTAGTTTTCATCTATTGCAAGAGTAAGTATGTAATGTATTTTCTTGAATTTTGATTGAGGTGGATAGATCCAGTTCACTGGGGACAGTGCCTGGGCAGGTAGTTATGGGTGGTATAAGAAAGTAGACTGAGAAAATCTTGAGGGGCAAGCCAGTGAGCAGCACCTCCCACCCTCCACCACCGGCTTCTGCTTCAGTTCCCACCTCTAGGTTCCTGTCTGAGTTCTGGCAATGACTCCCCTCAGTGATAGAGCGTGACCTGAGTGTTGTGAGCTTTTGGTTATGGTGTTTTAGGATAGCAGTAGAAACCCTAATTAAAACACCTCTCTTTAAACACTAAGATGAATTTCTTGAGGACAAGAGAAAGATGTATTTTTTTTCTTAATCCATTCTACTTCCCTGGATCTTTTAATTGGAAAGTTGAGGCCATTAATATTCAGGGATATTTAAAAATGTATGTTTTTGTAGTCATTTTTATGTTTTTGTTCTTACTCATGATTTGCGTGTTGGTAATTATAGCTTCATATATTTCCTTCCTAGAGTCTCTTAGCTACTCTTATTCCTCTCTTTAGTCTGAAATACGCCTTCCAGTATTCTCTTTAAGACTACATTGGAAGACAGACCTTTTTTGTTTGTTTGTTTGTTTGTTTGTTTGTTTGTTTTTTGAGACAGGGTTTCTATGTGTAGTGGTGCCTGTCCTGGATCTCACTCTGTAGACCAGGCTGGCTTTGAACTCACAGAGATCTGCCTGGCTCTGCCTCCCAAGTGCTGGGATTAAAGGCATGCGCCACCACTGCCTGGATGGAAGACAGACTTTTGTTGTTGTTGTTGTTAGCCTTTTTTATTATGAAAGTTTTTCTTTTTTTTTTTCAATTAGGACAGATAATTTTGCTGGGTATAATGGTCTATGTGCACAGTCATATCTTTTAAACCTGTAGTACATTGCTCAAGATTCTTCTGGCTTTCCATGTTTCCACTGAGAAATCATCTGCTATTTTGATGGGTTTTCCTTTAGATTGACTTCAAACTAAAACTAATCAGCAGAGATAAAGAAGGACATTATATTTTAATCAAGGGAACCATTAATCAAGAAGACTATACAATCATAAACATACATGCATCAACTCCTATGTACCTTGTCTCATAAAGCATGTACTACTGGAATATATATATATAATGTAATGCAATGTTATTTCATGCAAATAAAATAATACAATATGTTATGGCTTTTTGAAGCACCCTGAGTGTAATTTTCCTCCTACCTCCTGCTACATTTAATGCCCTCCCAGGTTTCCAATTAGTACCTTCATTTCATCATATCCTGCTATTTCCCTTTCTAGTACTCCTTTTTTATACTCACATATTACCTTTTGCTCTCATCGTTTCTGAGGTTACTCCAGCATATATGATCACATATGAATCTTTGGAGCTAGGAACCACAGATGAGAGAGAGCATGGAGCATTTGTGTTTCTGTTTCTGGGTTACCTCACTCAATGTAATACTTCCCAATTCCATCTATTTACCTACAAATTTCATATTTTATTTTTCTTTGCAGCTAAATAGTATTCCCTTATACAAACGTATCATATTTTCACAATACATTTATCAGCTGGCGGACATTTAGTCTGTTTCCGTTTTCTAGCCATTGTGAATAGGGCCAAAATAAACATGGGTAAGCATATAACAGTTGAATGGATGTTGAGTTACATGGGCATTTGTCAAGGAGTGGTACAGTGTAGACAAATTTCTAAAAGGTCTTATTAAATAAAAAACATGGAGCCAAATATAGGGGTGAAAGCCTTAGAGAGATTAGGGAAATAGGGAAAGCCACCAGCCAACCTTATCTCACCAACTCTGCAGCTTTCAAAAGCCAACAACTTCCTGTTTACCCAGGCTTATATGCCTTGCTGTTCTGCCATCTGATTTGCTCTCTTGTTCAGCAACATCACTATCTTTCCCTACCCAGCTCTGTCACTTCCTGTCTGTTTGTACAGACCTCCAGACCTCCATGGTTAACTAGTTTTGGAATTTAGCATGTATCACCACACCTGGCTCTGTCACCAGTGTGGCCTTGAACACACAGAGATCCTGCCTGCCAAGTGATAGGATTAAAGCTGTGTTGTGCATTTATCCTACTTTGTTTACTTAAAATGTCTTGCTATTTCCTCTGATCTCCAGGCAAGCTTTATTTATTAAAGCACAAATAAAATTTCACCACATTTCAACACAAATAAATATCACTATAGTACAGCTGGATCATATTGGATAGAATTATTTTTATCTTTGTGAGAAGTCCCCATACTGGTGTCTAGACTGGCTATACCAGGTTACAATTATACCAATAATGAATGATGTAGACCAGTGGCTCTCAACCTGTGGACTGTGACTCTTTTAGGGATTGAATGATCTGTCACAGGGCCTACACGTCCACATTGGAGGCCAACACTGAAGTCCAGACAGGAACTGAACAGGGAAGGAACCTGGAGGCAGTACCTGATGCAGAGGCTTTAAAGGATGTTTTTTACTGGCTTCGTATGCATGGATTGCTCATCCAACTTACAGAACCTAGGACTACTACACCGGTGATAGCACCATCCACAATTTGCTGGACTCTACCCCATCAATCACCAATTAAGATAATGCTCTACGTCTGGATCTTATGGAGGAATTTTCTCAGTTGAGGTCCCTCCTTTTAGATGACTCTAGCTTGTGGCAAGTTGACATAAAACTGGCAAGGATAAGTTGTTCTAAAAGTAAATGACAACTGAATTGAATTTCATGTTCTATACAAAGCATAAGTTGTAGTTTTTCTTAAAAAATATGACATCACTATGTTCTCTCTGATCTTAATTTTTGATTTAAAAAAACAGTCAGAAATACACACTGGAAAAAATGACATTATCTTCAACAAATGGTGTTGGTCAAACTGGATGACTGCATAGAGGAATCCAAATAGATCCATCACCTGCATCATCTATCACCCTGCACATAACTCAACCCCAAATGTATCAAAGAGCTCAACATAATACCAGATATACTTCACCTAATAGAGGAGAAAACAGGGAATAGCCTTGAACTCATTGGTAAAGGAAAAGACTTTCTGAACACAGCATCATCAATACAGGTATTAAGATCAAGAAAAAAAAATAAATGGAACCTCATGAAACTGAGAAGCTTCTAAATAGCAAAGGACACCATCATTCAGAAAAGCAGAAATCTACAGAATGGGAAAATATTTTTATATACTGCACAACAGATAGAAGGTTAATAACAAAAATATATAAAGAAAAAACTGGGCATTAAGAAAACAAATACTCAAGTAAAGAAATTGGGTACAAATCCAAACAGAAAATTCTTAAAAGTGTAGCAGGGTCCTGTGCTGTTGTTCCCCTTGGGGGAGGGGACCAAGTAGGCACAGAGTCAAACCACAAAGACTCTGAGAGAATGTGGAAACAAGTTCAGTTTATTCAGGAAGAGGCAAGCCTTTTATACCGTCCACCCCACCCTGGGGGGAGGTCTGATGAATATGCATCTGCTGGTGGGACATGGCTGTCTCTCATTGGCCCAGGTCATCTCCAGATCATGTGTTAGCTGCTGTTGCTAAGGCCATTAGGCAGAGCCAGGTTGGCTCTCAGAAAGTATCTTTTTTACTTGTTTGGGTTGCCTGATCCTCAAGCCTGTTAGGGATGAGTCATCTCACATAAAAGAGGAAAATCAAACAGCTGAGAAACATTTAAGGAATGATCAATATCCTTAGTCACCATAGAAATGCAAATCAAAACTACTTTAATATTATATCTTACACCTATCAGAGCAGCCAAGATCAATAAAACAAATGACAGCTCTTACAGGCGAGGATATGGAGTAAGAGGACACTCCTTCATTATTGGTGGGACTGCAAACTTGTACAGCCACTATAGAACTCAGTGTGATGATTCTTTAGGAAGCTGGGAATTGTTTTACCTCAAGATCACTTTTTAACATATACCTAAAGTTTGTTCAAATACCCAAAGACATATATCCAAAGGCAAATAACCAAAGGTTATTCATATACCCAAAGATACTTGCTCAATAATGTTCATTGTGTCTCTATTAAATATAGCCAAAAATTGGAAACAACATAGATGACTGTCAATGGATGAACAGATAATGAAAACATGGGACATTTGTACACCAGAATATTACTCTGGTATAGAAAAAAAATTAAATCATAAAATTTACGGGTAAATAGATGGAACTGAAAGAAAAATCATCCTGTGTGAGGTAACTAAGACCAAGAAAGACAAATGTGATATGTGTATGTTTAGATGTGGGTGTTAGCTGCTGAGGTATTGATACGCAATCTACAATATGTCAAATCCCCAAGACTATGTATGAAGTAAGGATTTAGGAGGAGGAGGAGGCAGATATCCCTAGGAAAAGGAAATACAACAGATAGTATAGAAGTTTGATTGGGTGGGGAGTCTGGAATGGGAAAATCAAACTGGAAGAAGAGGGAAGAGAGGGGTGAGGAAGGTAATATGAGGATGGACAGTTAAAATTAAGGGTCATTTGAGGGCTAGTATGGAAACCTAATACAGTATAAGTTTTCTAAATGATACACATACATTAGGTCAATCTAAATGAAATTGCCAACTGATGGGATATGCAGAGCCCCAATTAGACATCTCTCATCACTTAATGAAGGTTCAGTACAGGGAATGGTTTACACATAATCAAGTTGTGGGTCAAATAGATCCCAGGTAACCTCCAAACTACCCAGGTTGTTGCAAAGTCTTTAGGTTGTTCTCCACAAACTGATGGCAAAGCCCTATTGCTAAAAATACAACTTACACTACTCAGTGAACATGGAGAAGTTGAGCTGGTGCCTGCTTACAACCTTTGCCCTTACTGGCGAGTGTCCTTGGTCCTGGAAGAAAAATCATAAACACCAATCCAGCTACAAGTACTTGGATCTACCATGCTGTCCTCCCTGAAAGATACACTAGTGGAATGGTAGCACAAAGCTTATAGAAGTAACCAACCAATATCTTGTTTGAGTTAAGAACAACTCCATGAGATGGAACCCATACATTGTGCTTCCCGAGTGACAAAGAACCTGAAGCTAGAGAGGCCAGAGTCTTAGAGGGAAAACAAATACTACTGTTCTACAAAAGGTACTTGACAATAAGCTTACTCGTAATTACATTCTGCTATACTCCTAGACCAGTGCCTTGCTCAACCATCATCAAAGAAGCTTCCTCCTCCAGCAGATGAGAACAGAGACCCACAGCCAGGAGACATGCGGATAATGAGAGATCTCAGAACACTGAACCTTAAACAGGAAGTCTCCATCAAATCCCTCTCCTTAGGGCTCAGGGAACCCTGAAGAAGAAGAGTGTAAGAGCTAGCAGGGGATGGAGGACACCAAGGAAGCAAGGCCCTCTGAAGACAGCAGGACCAAAGTGCATATGAATTCACAGTGCCAGCATGCACATGGCCTGTGAGGGTCTGTAACAGATGAGGTCCTAGAGTTGAAAGAAGAAGGAAACACATGCCTGTTTTCCTAACCCAGAAGCTATCTCCAATTGGCAACCACTTGAAAATGAAAAATAGATTTCTCCAAGACAGTCTCACTGGGAAATGAAATTACACTTAAGGGTAAGCTGCATACCCAGTAGTAGATGGCCAATAGAAAATGAACTCAATGGTATTTGTAGGGTCCCTGTTTCACAATATCAAGTCAGGGCTTTTTTTTATTAATATAATTTAATTTAATTTATCCCACAGACTTTGTGAATATCTTGTGGCTTCTGGTTTTATATTTTTATGGGATTTCTGAGTGTGCAAATAATGAGTAGTTCTCTGGATCTATATCTATTTCTCACGCCTTTTCTTGGGCTATTTGCCTTCTGTTTGTTTTGTTCTATCCTGATTTGTTTGTTTTTGTTTTACATTTTTATATGTTTATTACTATCCCTTAACTACCTGTTGTTTTCTGTTAAGAGGCAGAACAGGAGTAGATCTGGATGGGAGGAAAAGAAGAGGGAGAGGACTGGGAGCAGCAGACAGGTGAGAAGCCATAATCAAAAAATGTTGTATGGAAAAATTTATTTTCAATAAAATAAGCAAAAAATGTTCCTGTGATGTTTTAGGTTTTTTTTTCATAGTAAACTCTACATGACAAATACTTTTCGAAAGTAAAAATATGTGAGGATTCAGTGAGGATTTCTAGGCTAGAAGGCCATATGAATTTAGTAAATTGGAAAATGGCATTACTGCCTAATATTGAAAAGACATAGGATACCATACTTAGAAAATGCTTTGTATAGTTACTTTAAAGTAAATGTTAATAAATGTAAATGTGATAAAAATAATAAGTAAATATTATCATCACTACCAAAAGAGTTGCAGAAATGAACCCTCACCTTTCTCTGAGTGTGCCAGTTTCAGCATTTTCAATTTTCTACTCAACATCATGTATTAGATTTCATATTAAAGCTTCTCCATGTGCATCCAACTTTCTTACACCATGTCTCATTGTTATCTGCAAAATTCATGCTTGAAAACTGCACAATTAGTTAAAAGAAAATATCACCAAAAATAATCTTACAATATTTATGTAAGCTTACTGTTTGTGTTTGGCTTCATGCTGGCCTGGGAGGTGGGTTGGACACACCTGACTATCTTTTTGACTTGTCTTATACAAGGTACTCTGGAGAAATAATGATGTGTCATTTGCTATTTTAGGCTGTGAAAGACTAAGAAACTCCACCTTTGCAATTGGTACAAATTGTTGGGTACATAAAGATGATGGGCAATTCTATGGGCAGAGCCCATTCACCTTTCTAAGATGGTCCTAAACTATGAACCACAACACCACTGCCAGCCTCCAACAAAAGCAGGAAGATGCTCAAAGTCAAGCATGTCCACAGGTTTTCCATCCTAACTGTATTCTACAAGCCAAAATATAATAATAATTCTTACTATGTGTCAATAATATGTCAGTATGTTATGCACAAATATGCAAGTGATGCACTATAGTTCAGTAAAAATAATACAAGGGAGGGGGCTAGAGAGATAGCTTAGTGATTAAAAGCACTTGGTAGTATTCCAGAAGACCCTGGTTCAATTCCCAGCACCCACATAACAGTTTAAAACTCTCTGTAACTCCAGTTCCAGGGGATCAGGACTCTGCAGGCAATGAATGCACATGCTGCACAGACATACATGCAGGCAAAACACTCATCTACATAAAATAAAAACAATATTTTTTTTTGTTTTTTTGTTTTTTTTTTTTTTTGTTTTTTGTTTTTTTTTTTTAGATGGGGTTTCTCTGTGTAGCTTTACGCCTTTCCTGGAATTCACTTTCTAGTCCAGGCTGGCCTCGAACTCACAGAGATCTGCCTGCCTCTGCCTCCCGAGTGCTGGGATTAAAGGTGTGAACCATTAATTAATAAAAAAATTCTATAATGGAAATTTCTGTGTCATTCAGAATCAATCACAAATCTCAACTTCGAAGTTATATATAGATTTCATAGATTTCTTTGAATCTGAAACTCCATTTTCTACACAGTAAGTAAGATCCAAGGTATTGACATGAGTATAATACATTCTCTGAACACTATTTGTTTTGGAGTTTATGTCTGCATTAATTTGCCTGTACTGCATATATCATCCTAATAAAAAACCAGTTTTTATGTGCAAATGAGTATTGTTCAGGGTGTTGGCATTATTTCATGTTACTGTACATTTATGTGTATCCCCCACAGCACCTTATGTGCTGGAGG
Organism: Peromyscus melanophrys; assembly: GCA_902168415.1. Taxonomy (NCBI): domain Eukaryota; kingdom Metazoa; phylum Chordata; class Mammalia; order Rodentia; family Cricetidae; genus Peromyscus; species Peromyscus melanophrys. Next base: position 36,374 of record CABHPR010000046.1, read on the forward strand.
TCTTTATAACTGTAGTGTCTAGGAGACAGTTTCATCACAATTTTAAAATGTGCTTTAGAATTAAGTAGACTGTACTCAAACTTTCATTTTTCTTTATTAATTTAAAAAATCTCATTGTAGCCTGGTAGTAGTAGTAGTGACACACACCTTTAATCTCAGCCCTTGGAAGGCAGAGGTAGGTGGATCTCTGAGATAAAGGCCAGCCTGGTCTACAGAGCAAGTTCCAGGATGACAACCAGGGCTACATAGAAAATCCTGACTTAAAAAAACAAAAAACAAAAATCAAACAAGCAAAAACCAATAAATAAGTAAATAAATAAATAAATGAATAAATGAATGAATGAATGAATGAATGAATGAATAAATAAATAAATAAATAAATAAATAAATAAAATCACATTGCTAAGTCATGTGATGAATTTTGTTGGAAGTATAATTTGAAAATTTATTGGCAAATGTAAATTAACCTTGGTAAATCTTCTGTATAAGATTAAATATTTCTATCCAGAAAATTAGTTTTAACTGAATATTTTTTCATTTCTTTCACTGAAATGCTAAATTGTACTACTAAAAATTGATACATGTTGGAATGCATTTGAGAGTCCACATATATCATTGTACTGAATGCTAAGCATGTTTTTCATTATATTTACTTAGTAATTATTATTAATGTGGAAGTTTAGAGTCTAAGGTTCTTCAGAGTCAAGAGAAGATATAGGAAATGGAGATTTATGATGAATCATTGAATCAAATAGTTACGGAAGCTCCGACATCTGACATATGCCACATACAGGAATATTAGTTTGTAATTGAAGACCCCGTGATCTTTAAGGGATCATGGTGTAGGTGCCAGTCATCAAGGCTGGGTGCACAGCAGCAGGGATGAGAAGAAACTATAGCTGAAAGCTTTCCTGTGTCCCTCCCAGCCCTAAGGTCCTGCAGCTGCTTATAAAATAATCACTTAGAGGCTTATATTAATTACCAACTGTATGGTTATGGCAGGCTTCTTGCTAGCTATCTCTTTCATCTTAAATTAATCCATTTCTATTAATCTATATATTGCCACATGTTCTGTGGCTTTACCTGCATTTCATTACATGTTGCTCCTAAGATGGCGGTTTGGCGTCTCTCCCATCTCGCCTTTCTCTTTTTTCTCTTTTTATCTTGCATTTCCTGTATCTCTTCTTGGATTTCCTGCATGCCTTTAAGCTGCCTTGTCATCAACCAAATAAGCCAACCAGAGCAACACATAGTCACAGCATACAGAAAGATATCCCACAGTAAGAAACTAGTGTTTTAGCTCAACCAGTCAGGTGGGCATTGTGTACCTCATCTTCTTCTCTGCCTTCTGTTCTGTGGAATTCACTGGCAGATACCTGTCCACACCAAGAGAGTAACTGGTTTAGGAAAGTCCACCAATTTAAATCTCAAGGTATTCTTGGAAAAGTTTTCACAGACATACACTCCATTGTATCTGGTCTCTATGAGCCCAATATCAAAGCTTTAAGATGGATTTCGGGTCTTGACAGCACTTGGCTGTAGTCACGAAGTCCCATGTACCATTGTAGTTTTCGTCATTTTGGCCAGGAAAATGTATGGGAAAATTAAGTTATGGTAACTCCAGGCAGCAATTCTATAATTATTTATATTGCCATATCAAACATTTAATTAGATGGATATTCTGTTGCAGTAGAATATTATTTTAAGGTGTGTTACTTTTGTTTATGTTGCATTTATCTCTGTAAAGCTGTGTTACTGTACCTGTCTAACATACCTGATGGTCTAATAAAAAGCTAAATGGCCAATAGTGAGGCAGGAGAAAGGATAGGTGGGGCTGGCAGACAGAGAGAATTAATAGAAGGAGAAATCTGGGAAGAGAGAATTGAAAAGGAGGATCCAGAAAAGGAGGAGGACAACAGGGGCCAGCCACCCAGCTACACAACCAGCAACAGAGTAAGAATAAGATTTACAGAAAAAAGAGAATGGGAAAAGCCCAAAGGTAAAAGGTAGATGAGATAATTTAAGTTGAGGAAAGCTGGCAAGAAAGAAGACAAGCTAAGACCAGCCATTCATAAGTAATAATGTCCATCCATGAGTGATTTACTTGGGAGCTATGTGGCAGCTTCTCCTCCCCCCCCCCCCTCCTAAAAACCCCCAACAACATTCTGGCATACCAACTTGGGGCTTGAATATCCACCTAGAGCTTGAGAAAGTTCAACAACAACAACAACAACAACAACAACAAAAGAGTATATGCCTCCTTTAAGAGTTTCTGCCAGATGCAGGTCACTGAGTCCTTGAGCAGCTAGTACATTGTACATTAAGGAGGAGCAAAACACTAAGTAAAAACACCTACTTCAGTGCAAGCATTGGCATTCTAGAGCTCTGGGAAGGTTGAACGCAGTTCCTGCCCAGACAAACCTCTGGCTGTGAGATTCACGCTTGGTTTTCATGACCCAAGAAGCAAGTGGAGCCAGCTGAGAGCCTCACTTGGAGAATTCAGGTGTAGGTTAGCAGTATAAAGGTTTGCTTATATGGTCAAAAAAGACTAAAGATATACAATAAAAGAGGTCCAGATCGAAAAACCTCTAAACAGGTTACAGTGTGTTGAACAGTGTGTATAAGCATAAAAAAAGGAAAAGGTTATAGTCATAGAAAAAAATGTATAGTTTATAAAATAAAAAATCCTTTGAAGAGAGAATTAAAGTAATATAAAAAAAGACAAGCCACATAAGATGGGAAATACAGAAAGAATCTGGATCCTGTATGCTATTGTGTTGATTTCGAATGTTTTGATTGTTGTTAAACAACAGCTGCTAAAAGACATGGGGTTGTGAACTGGACTGTTAAATTGAACCAATTCAGATACTTTAGAAATGACTTAACTTTAAAAAAGAAGTCAAAAAATATGCAAATATGCTTTGGAGTTCTGTTCCCAAAGGATATGAGAGTCTGTGGATTCCTTCAATGTTAATATGAATCAGGTTTCATTAGGTGAGATCTCCTGAATGTTGACAGGTGATTTCTATCAACAAAGATTATAGCTGGTCTCCCCAGGACTTGGCCATTATCTCAGATCTTCTCTCTGGGACCCTAACGATACTCTGTCCACAGACAGCAGGAAGCAGTTTGAAGAACACAACATCCACATTCCCAAGTGGGGTGTGGGAGGTTTTTGGTTATTTGGTGGGTTATAGATGTTTGTTATCATTTAGGGGAATATAGAATATTGATACAAATTTATAGTTATTTTTGTTATACTGTATATATGTTTCTACTCTTGTTAAAGGGATTTTTGTATATTGATAAAAATTTCAGATTATTTTTGTTACAACATATTGTATGTATGTTTCTATTTTTGTTAGAGGTATTGTGTCTATGCAGTTCATTTAAAAATGAAGGTTGAAGTTCTAGTTTTTGAAAGCTATTATTGTGGGGGTATTGTGTTCCCCAAAATATTGTGTATGCTAATAAACTTATCTGGGGTCAGAGAACAGGACAGCCACAATATGAAACAGAGGTTAAGCAGTGGTAGCATATGCCCTTAATCCTAGCATTCCAGAGACAGAAATCCCTCTGGATCTCTGTGAGTTCAAGGCCACATGGGAAACGGCCAGGCGTGGTGATCCATGCCTTTAATCCCAGAAAGCACCCCTTTAATCCCAGGGAGTGGTGGTAGAAAGCAGAAAGGTATATAAGGCGTGAGGACCAGAAACTAGAGGCATTTGCCCTGGAGAGGCATTTGGCCTGGAGAAGCATTTGGCCTGGTTAAGCTTTCAGGCTTCTAGCAGCAGTTCAGCTGAGACCCATTCTGGATGAGGGCTCGGGGCATCCAGTCTGAGGAAACAAGACCAGCTGAGGATCCAGCGAGGTGAGATAGCTGTGGCTTATTCTGTCTCTCTGACCTTCCAGTGTTCACCCCAATAACTGGCCTCAGGTTTGATTTTATTAATAAGACCTTTTAAGACTCATGCTACATATTATTATAAACTATATAGGATAATCAGGAACATAGGTTAGTGGTTAATCATTTATAAAAATCAAAATTGTAGATATGTTAGGTATGCTTTCATATCTTATCGTATATATAATATATTTTGTTTTCATATCATATTTTACATACATAAAATATAATATTTTATTTTCATATCATATTTTAGAGAGATAGATGGTCTTTAAACCTTTCAAAGACCTACAGAATATGGCATTTAAAATATTTTGATCAACTTAGGGTTTTTCATGATAATGAGATACACCTGCTCCTAGAAGCACCAATTTACTTCAGAGATGATAAACATCGAAGAAACTCCTTATGGAGTTTGCTTTCATTGTGGCAAGGTTAGCCACTGGACAAAGAAATTGTTCTTGCCTTTGACTGCTGACAATATGGTGTGCAGGCTGGACATGCAGGACACACAGGAAAAAGACTGTTGAACTTTGCCCAAACAAGGCAGGAAAATCCTTCAAAATTCCTACTTCAAAGAAGAATCTGCCAGATATTCTGCAGGACACAGAGGAAAATGACTGAAGAACTTTGCCAAAACAAGACAAGACAATCCAAAATTACTGCATCATAAAAAAATCTGCCAGATAATCTAGGTCTGTAGGCTGAAGATGAATGTCCCAACATTGCAGAGGAACTTTGGGTGACTGTCCAGGCAGCCAATATTTCTGTTGTTAGATAATATTACATACTTATGGGTCTTTGATGGAGTTGAAGACTAGATAGTTATAGATACAATTTTCCTTAGTTATGATAAAAAGTAAATTATGTATAAAACTTTGGAATCAGTAAGATAGGATAGATAATACATTATTTTCTCTGAAAAGGCTAGCTACAAATGGACAGAATATTGTAAATGTAATTCCTACTTGATAATTGTTTTTGTTGTATGTAGTTTTACTATGTTAAAGTTAAAACACTTTCATTTTTATTTAGATAAAAAAGGGGAAATGTTGGGGAATATTATTTTAAGGTGTGTTACTTTTGTTTATGTTGCACTTATATAACTCTGTGAAGCTGTGTTACTGTGCCTGTCCACCTGACTAGTCTAATAAAGAACTGAATGGCCAATAGCAAGGCAAGAGAAAGGATAGGCAGGGCTGGCAGGCAGAGAGAATATACAGAAGGAAAAATATGGGAGGAAAAAATCTAAGAGTAAGGGAGAAGGAGGAAGACACCAATGGCCAGCCACACAGCTACACAGCAAGCCATGGAGTAAGAGTAAGATTCAAAAAAGTAAGAAAATGAGAAAAGCCCAGAGGCTAAAAGGCAGATGGGATAATTTAAGTTAAGAAAAGATAGCTAGAAACTAGACCAAGTTAAGGTCTGGCATTCATAATTAAGAATAAGCTTCCATGTCTGATTAAATTGGAAGCTGGGTGTTGGGTGTCCCAAAAGAGTAAAATGCCCAAAACAACCTTCTGTGTCAGCCAAGTGACACATAAAATTATCCATCAAAGAAAAATCACAATGAAAATTGTAACATACAATCTTAATTGTAGTGCTCAATAACACTGTGAAATGTAGTTTTTATATTTGAAGTTTCTTTTGTACATTCTATAATATAATATAAGCTCTTGAATCGCCTCTAAAGGCCCAAATAATAAAATCTTAGTCCATAGCCCACAGTGCTATTGGTTGGAATCTATAACAGATAAGACTTAGAGAATCAAATTAAATCATTGAGGACATAGGTATATAAAGAGGTGGTTCCCAATCTATGGGTCACAGCCCCCTTGGCAAACCTCTATCTCCAAAAATATTTATATCCTGCTTCATAATAGTAGCAAAATTATAATTATGAAGTATCAACAAAACTAATTTTATGGTTGGGGGGGTCACTACAACACGAGGAACTGTATTGAAGGGCCACAGCATTAAGAAAGTTGAGAACTACTGGTATAGAAAATACGGGCTACTTTAGTTTTTCTGCTTTTTGGGAGTCAAGAGACTGGAAAATCAAAATTAGTTCAGCTTCATAAGATACATTTAAGATAGACTTTCTAATATTACTTTACCAATGTTATAGAAATGTAGGATAATGATATAATAGGATAAAAGGGTATGTTATTGAATCTGCCTTTAAAAAACAACTCATTTGAAATATTTTATATTGCTATAGATTTTAGTTTACTGATATATATTTAAAGTGAATTTTGTTATACTGTATGTATATTTCTACTCTTGTTCAAGGTACTATGTTTATACAATTCATCTAAAATTTTAATGTATAATTAAGAAATACAGATTAATAATTGATCATCAATTTTTTTTTATTTTAGTGTGATTAGACACCTGATGGCCTGGGAATTGAATCTGAGTCCTTTGGATCATCAGTCAGTGCTCTTAACTGCTGAGCCATCTCTCTTTCTCATAATTAGTCATCTATAATAATCAAACTTATAGTTACGTTAGTTAAGTTTTTTAGGTATACATAAATGTATTTCAATTAGGTAGGTAATCATCAAACACTTCAATGACCTACAGAATATGGCATTTAAAATGTTTTAAGAACTTAGAATTTTCTGGACAGTGAGACATGTCTGCTCCTGACAGCACCAATTACTTCAAAGAGGATGATGGACAACAAAGAAGTTCATTATTGAGTTTGCTTTCTTTGTGGCAAAAGTTAGACACTGGACAAGAAAAAATGCCTTTGCCTCAACTGCTTGACAGGCTGCTGTATAAACTGGACATGCAGGTCCCATAAGAAGGTGACCACTGAACTTTGCAAAGTGAGATGGTCCTTCAGATTCTTGCTTCACAGAAGAAACTGCCAGACATTCTACAGGATATGGGGAGAATCGACTGACAAACTTTGCTAGAATGGATGGAACAGTCATTAAAATTACTACTTCACTGAAAGCAATGCCAGAGACTCTTGGCCTGTAGGCTGAAGATAGGTGCCCCAATGTTGCAGAGGAACTTTGGATGACTGTCCAGGCAGCCAGGCATCTCTGTCATTTCTAGAATTTTGGAAATTGCTTACAGTGCACTTCCTATTTACTCAGGTAATATTATATTCTTCTGGAGTCTTTGATGGAGTTAAACACTAGATAGTTATAATTATAGTTTTCCTTAGTCATGATAAAAGGTAAATTAGATATGAAACTTAAGACTCACAAAAATAGGATGGATGACAGAATGTTTTATTTAATTTTGCCAAATACAAATAAACTAGATATTGTAACTGTAATTTTTGAGTGATAACTCTTTTGTTATATATAACTTTACTACATTAAAGTTAAAACTTTCCTTTTTGATTAGACAGAAAAGTGGAAGTGTTGTGTGGCTGTGAATATGTGTAGCTCTCATTGGATAATAAATAAAGCTGTTTTGGCCTATGGCAAGAGAGCTTACTGCCAAGAGGGAAAGCCAAGCAGAGATACAGAGAGAAGAAGGGCAGAGTGAGGAGAGATGTCAGCCTGCCACCAAATGAGCAACAAGATGCCAGTAGACTGATAATGCCATGGCCACATGGCAACATGTAGATTAATAGGAATGGGTTAATTTAAGATGAAAGAGCCAGCTAGAAAGAAAGTTAAGCCCTAGGCCATACAGTTTGTAACGAATAATAAGCCTCTGAGTGATTATTTTAGAAGTGGTTGCTAGACTGCAGGGCTGGGTGGGACTGGAAAAAGTTCCATCTACATACCAGGAAAAGGATCTTAATAAATCTGTCTTTTTTCCACTTGAAAATTTGGTGTTAGTCTCTGACAAAATCATATTGGATTTAATTTGTGTTCATGACCAGATATTCTACTCTTGTTAAATTTTTGTGGTGATTACACATGTCCTATTTCTCCTGAAATAAAACTTCCTAATAACTTTCTATAAAATTGTCCTTTTGGATAACAAATTTATGCCATATTATTGTCATTTTATACTAAAGTGCTGGTGACCTTTCTTATACATTCCTGATACTATAAATTTTTCTTCCTTTTTATTCTTAGTATCTCATTTGTTACTATTAATGAGTTCTTTGTTCATCCAAATTACTAGTTTGTCAAAGTATCTGTCGTCTTTCCAATGTAATTTTTAAAATATTTATTCTTCTACCCCTCTTTTGAACATTCAATTATTGTCATTCATGTAAATTGCTGCATTGGTGAGCCCTCTAAGTGAAAAGGGAAGGATAAGGTGATTTTTTAATACCTACTGTAAGGAACACTAATTGTTGGCAGCATCAGGCAGCAATTCCATGATTCCTTATATTACCATATCAAACATTTCCACTTTGCCTTTCTAAGTGTAAACTTCAGAGCTTTTCATATCCCCGAACCCACAGGCCTGAATTTCTCATATTTTATCTCTCATGTGACACTTTCTGGGGGAATTGGACACCAAATCACCAATGAAGTGATTTTACAGTGCTTGACATAAGAACTGCCATTGACAGATCTGACATTTCAGAGGGTGTGTGATTTACCATTCTTGCTCTTCAGTGTCCCTCTGTATCTTCTTGTCTCTTTAATGTTGACATCATTGAGATGGATCTGGCCTTATTGCAGCATCTTGATACATAACAACCATAATCATCCTGAACTTACCACAGCTTATTTTCCCCACACATTTTTCCTGACTAAAACGATGGAAACTACAGTGGTGCATGGGACTTCATGACCATAACCGAGTACTGTCAACACCAGAAATACATCCTAAAGCTTTGATACTGGGCTCATGCAGACCAGATACACAGGAGTGTGGGTTAAGCCACTTTTGTCTCTATTGTTGCATATGCCCCTTCTCTCTGAGCATTTTGAGGACCCATTGGTCTCACTTCTTCCCTTTTCTATGCCTGTGTCTCTGATAAATGCATTGTGTATCGTTCTAGATCTGTTTGCTTCTGTTTTGTCTCTAGGCATTTTCCACTTGCGGTGGTTAGTTCTGCAGAGCATTAACCTATACAATATGTTTTATTCAACATTTTTTAACACAATGCCTGGAGACATAAAGATGATTTTAAATCAATCACAACATTCTTCTTGCTTTATTTTATAATCTAAAATGATGTCTGAGAAAGATATATTTAAAATCTATGTAGCTAGATACTTAAACTGAATCTGATTAAGTAATTGAAATTATTTTGCAAGTAGCTGCTCCTTATATTTGCACGTATATTTTCATTTACAGATCTCATTGGATTAATGCAAAATTAGTCAAATGATGCTTTTCACACATTCTTATTGCCATTGTTGAACTAAATATTGTGATCTATGTGGATTACATGAATGACAAGAACTTACTTCATATGGTATTAGAATTGATAACTGTAATGGAAATAGTAACTTATGTATAGGGATACTGAAAAGGTACAAATAGTGCATCTTTAAAAATATTTTATTTTTTACAATGGCAGTATATCAAATCATAGTGAGAACTATGTTTTCTTGATGAATTGAACATAAATCTCATTTTCTTATCAGACTAGAAATGATACAGATAGTTATGCAATGTTATTTCTTCTACATCTTGCCACACCTACACCACTTATTCTATAAAAGGTATGTTCAGCAGTACTTGATGGCAACAATAAGCATTGTCACTGGTTTTTATCATAGTCTACTTTCATTGCTTTTGATCAAAGTTATACTTATAAAAGTGTTTAATGAAGTATTGAACCACAGTGCCCTCTAACATTTCATGCTTATCACATTTCATGACTTTATCATTTCCTCTTGTATATCATTTAATCTTAGCTGTTTTGTTATCATGACTTCTAAGTATAAAAATGCACTGCTGCCAGGCGGTGGTGGTGGTGGTGGTGGTGGTGGTGGTGGTGGTGGTGGTGGTGGTG